>SWBL01000220.1:0-87270 GCA_024195585.1 Aureobasidium sp. EXF-3400 | reverse complement strand
AGGCAACGCAAATCTCGTGCGTGCTGGTCAGTGGTTTTAGGCGGGCAGACGTGCAGGTTGATCCCTGCGATTAGTCTTAATCTATTCTGCCTCGACAGTCCAAAGTGCGCAGGGACTCTACCGACTCTGCAGGGTGGAGAGTAAAAAAAAAGAGGTCCAAGGACGATCTGCCCGGGCGATGCGACGGTGATCAGCAAGCCCCCCAAAAAGCGGCGTGCATGAGATAGATTTTGGGGAGGGTGATGATGAAAGCACACGCACGCGTGCATCCTACAGTTGTCACTTGCTGCGAATCCGAAGCTTACGTAGCCGGGGCCTCTTTTTCCAGAGGTTTCACATGTGGAAGAGGGCTTGTTGATGTGGCGCTTTAGACGTATCAGTGATGGGCGATAGCCGAACCCATCAAGAGAGGATCACTTCGGCATGGCTGTAGTTTAATGATATGCACGGTCAGCTCTTCGTGGTGGTAGAAGCATTCTTTGGTAGGTTTCAGAGACAAAGGGTCGAAGAACGCACACACGGACAGCGCCTCCCAGCAACTACCATCTTGCGCCAGGCGTCAAACCGGCGGAACAAACGACCTTGCAGCGAGTTTGGCTTCTGCCGCCTCGCTTACAAGCAAAAAGAAGAGACTCGAGGGCGCGAGCGAAGGACGTCCAAGTTCTCGGGCTCGGTGACCCAATCAGAGGCCTAACAATTCTGCCCTTGTGAGCTCCCGAACCGCAGATTGTTGCGCGCCTCACCAGGGCAGTGCCTCCATTAAATGTTGGTGATTAGTGATTGTGTGCCTTGTATCGGCGCTTCAAGTATCGGCAGACTATTGAACAAGCCTCCGTGTGTGTATGAGAGCAGCATTGTGACGATGCATGCCTTTCATGAACGCAAAGTGGTTCTTCGGAGTGTTTGGCTCGTGAGCGATCGGCAGCGATCCATGTCCTCTGGCGTTTCCTGTGATCGACCGACCCCCTCTCCGCTTCCAGGTGTCAGTTTCACAATTAAGTTAAGATGAAGGCTGTGGAGTTTAACGCACACACTCACAACGATTGCCCTGTGTGTGATATGTCCGCACATTCGCTGCCGAAATGAGGATGTTCAGCAAGAGCAACTACTCGTCTCTCGAGTCTCGCAAACAAAATTTTGTGTCACCTTGACCACGTTGTTCCGCTGGACTGCCGCAATGCGCCAGCCATGCGATTTGTTGCAGATGCCAGGATCTTCCTCTAGCAGTCGTCATCAACGTCTTGATCGACAGTCGCGTGGTGGAAAAGGCGATCAAGGCGATTCTTAGAAGAAGGGAAGGGAAGTTTGGTAGACGGCTTTACTATGACGACGATCAAATATCGGTTATTCACTTTATTCGACTCAGGAGTCAGGATTATGGATATGGATAGAGATCGAATACAAGTCCACAGTGTTGACGATGTAGCAGGCCATGCCCACATGCTTGATCAATTTCCTCCGAGTATTATTGCGCCAGACTCTAGCTTGGGAGGCTGGTTTCAGACAGTTCTCTCACCATATCCGCATGAAGCACCGTTTCCTGTCAACGTCTCAACCACGACTCGTCGTTTTGGCTATTGCGACTTGCTGAACGACAGTCTAGGGCGGAAGACGTATGAAATTACGGTTGTTTGACCCAGAGATCATTTTGCGTGTTTTCGCCCTGTGCATCAAGGAAAAGTAGGGCAACTACGATCCTCACCGCCACCCCAGCCAGGATATGAATGAACACACGTGTAGCAGACCTACATCACAGCTGTTTTCATCAAGACTGGAGGTTGGATTATTCCGTCCCACATCGTCCAGTGGCTGTTCAAGACCGCTTGCGACTGCCTCTGATGACGGCTAGGGCGCGAATAGACGTGAGTGTGGACAGACTCCATCACTTCTCGTACTCGGAGCATGCACAATCGCTTAAGCAACGGATAAATCCGGGCACCACTAGAAGGATAATAGAGTGCGCCATTTATGAGTCAGTGTTCCTGTACAACGAGTCGCAGACTCGCTCTTCGACGTCTATGAGCCGTCACGCTACAGGCAGTTCCGTCTACCTACGACATCTCAGACAGCCCTGAGAAAGATGCTCAAGTCATCGATATCCTCGACTCATGACACATGTTGGGAGAGGCTTGCTCGATCTGATACCGAGGACCCTCCTTGCAACAGGCTCTCGGGTCGCGAACCCACATAGCACAACGACATACCAATGGAGAAGCCACTTGCCAATCACAGCCGCTCAGATAGATTAATTGTCGAAATACGCGTGTCACGGTTGTCTCCAGCATGATGAGAAGGTCGTTCAATTCGACGTCACACCTAGCAACACAACCCGGCTTTCCCATCTCTGCACGCGAGGGTGTTTGAGCAATCATCCGAGAGTAGAGACATCCCAAAAAACTTGTTCGCGATACTGAGTATAGGGAGAACTCACAACGTCATAACACAAGTTTCGGTGTCCGCACGCTAGGTGGTCATCGCCCAGCCTCATCGTTGACAAGTCAGGGTCAACGCTCCAATCGGAAAATATTCGAGCTCGAACAACCCGCCGCGCCGTCGTTAGTGAAAGCCATCAGCTAGTGCCCACGACCTCTTGATGCACCAGATCGGAGCCGCCCTCACTGTCTCGGTGATAATCTGCGGCCCCGCTGATAGCTCGGGTCCGGGCTAACAGGTGTGCAGATGTCATGCATGAGGGATCCTGGATGCAAACGGCTATCCGAAAACGGCGCGCCCAGTAGCCAGCGACTCTTACCGCAAGAACTTCTCTTTGGGAACCTATAACTTCGAGACTGCGTTGCACTATAAGATCAATCAATATTATAAGACAAACTCAGCCAACGCACACCGCCTTTGGAAATGCCGTCGAGACATAATACTGGACTTCTGTGGGTCTCTCGGTCCACAAGCATGTAAAAAGCAAGCCGTGTCTCGGACTCGAGCTTACGCAGAATGCTGCTAAATGAAAACGAATGCTAAAGCGTCGAATTCGATACTCAGTTGCAGCAAACCTCACTCCCTCTTTGGGCTGTTTGCACGCTTCTCGTCCCAGCGATGCGGTACAATCACGCTGCGAGTTTTGGAACATCGATAGTATCGGTCTGGCTCTGCAGACGACAAAGCCGACGATTGTCTGGTCTTGTTTCTCGGTAATGCATCTGTCTGTCTCGATCGTTACCTGTTCGCTCTCAGGGTTTATTGATCACACATGTATCGTCTTAAGACTTTATCTGCATCGCATGTGGGTACTGCTTGAACTTATTTCGCATTCTGCTGCTCTGCTCATGTGTTTAACGTAGTCTAAAAGCTGACAGACGTGCTTCTGGTCGTTCCTCCATGCCGGAACTCTGAGCCGATCACTTACGCAAATCAACCTTCTAGCCATTAGCCATTGAATGGCGGTCTGAACAATAACCCGGACATACGCTATTGGTGCATCTTACACCGCATACACGCATAGTACTCGAACTTCCCCATGGACGTCTAACTCAAAATCTACCAGGTCGCATTATCTTCTATACCAAACACGGCTTGGCAATTACAAGGGAGGTGAGTTGATCCGACGCCTGTGGTCTGCCTGTGGTCTGCCTGTTTTGCGACTTCAACAAGCTTCACGATTATCGTTCATCAAGATGAATGGAACCCATGCTTTTACTGTTCATTTCCACCCGATCCCAGGCTCCACCTCGATCCTGGTGAGATGAAACACTCCCATGCGGTCTTGAAAAACTCGACACCTTTTCGGTCCCAGCACCGAAAGACAACTGGACTCCGCCTGCAACCTGAGTCTCTTTGCCAGACTCCGTTGACATGAAGCTTCACTAGCCGATGGTAGCTTGAACTTGTTACGTGACCAAGAAAACGATTGTGATTACCAGCGTCTTCAATCTACTCTGGAAACTCTATTACAGCATGTACTCGAAATCACCCTTGGCGACATTGGAGTTCCCTACCAGCGAGATGTTCGCATCGTCAGCTTGCGACGAAGTTTCAGCCACACGCAGCGACTTGTTTGCCCTGATGAGAAGGAACCTCAGCACTGTAGCCAGCAACACCACCAACGCCATGAAGCCAGCACACAAAGCATGCCCTCTTGTATAATCTGGAGCATCGGAATCTGGGTAGAGTCGTACGCCTACAAGAGGTCCTACCTGCCCGAAAACGTTCATGATAGCAACATTGCTGCCACGTCCTTCTTCGCTCTGCTGGTTGTTGACAGTCCAAACTATCACGGTCGTGACCGCGCTGAAGAAACCGGCGGTTATGGGAAAGATGCACAGGTATTGGACTGTGGATGATAAATGCAACGCGGGAGAAAGTGCAAGCAACATATAGCCCGTCATCGCAAGAGTCGCGTGGATGATGATGGGTATTGAACGAGACTGTAGCCGGTCAGAAATGACTGAAGTGACCAGTACAATCACAAACGCGAAGAGGTTTGGAGGTGCGGCCAAACCCTGAGCTTTGGTGGCCGAGTAACCCATACTATCATCGCATTAGCCGGTTCTTGATAGTGGCATCCAACACGCTCACTTCTGTATAATGATCGGTGAAAACACTGGCATCGAGGAGAAAGCAACGTTCAATGAGAAGAAGCAGCCCGCTGTTAAGTAGCTCCTTGGGTCACATAAGGTTTTGCGCACGGCAGACCAGTCGAACTTCCTCGTCTTCGTAGTCCCAAGTGTGTGAGCTTCAGATTCGCTCGTTTGTTTTCGCAAACGCGAGGCTGCGATCGTTCGCTCTCTGGCCGACAGCCATGGTGCGGTCGAAGGTGAGTCTGGGATCACATACCAAGCCCATACAGCCACGATTATGCTCGGAAAGCCTTCAATGATAAAGAGAAGCCTCCAGCTTTCAATGGCGGTATTCTTGCCGAATTTGACGATGGCAAAGGCTAAAGTGCTCGCAAAGCTGTTGGCCAGAGGTGCAGCAGAGATGAACAATCCAGTTCTGTACGCCAACTCGTTTCTCTTGAAGAAGAAGGACAGATAAAAGGGTACTCCTGGACCGAAGGCCGCTTCAGAGATGCCTAGTAAAAAACGTAACACCAGCATAGAGCCAAATCCTGTGCTCACACTTTGTAATGATGCGAGACATCCCCAAGCCAAAACACACAGCGATATATACGCATGCGGCGGGAAGATCTTGTATCTGCAACACTGTCATCAGTTCCTAGTCATCTTATTGTATGTGTATCATCATTCGTTGAATCTGTCAATTCGATTGGAAGACATCGTTATTTTAGTCCTTGAGTTTTGGCTGAAGGAGCAACCCTGATCTTATCATAGGATCTTTAACTAGGAAGGTGCCACCCCTCCAAGATGAACAAACAGAAAGATAACTTACAGCAAAGTCATCCATTCGAAACAGATGTAGGAGATGTAGAACCCCGTAAGCAGCCATTCGAATTGACCTGGAGTGAGTTGCAAGCTTGTCGACATGCCCGCAACTCTCGCGTTGCCAATGTCTACAACGTCAGCAATTGAGGATGACATTCAGACGGTGCAGCTTGCGTACTAGATCTGTCCAAGAACGATAGCATGTATAAGAATGCTAGAAACAATACAAGGCGGGTGTCCAGTTTCCTCAGCAGTGATTTTTCTTCGTCTGGCGTATAAAGCTCGAATGACTCCACACTAGAGCGGTCATCCTCCTGTTCGTCCTTGTCGTCATGACCATCATCGGATTGATGCAGGGATTGCAAGGAATATTGGCGGTTCATGTCGTTCAATGGTATACTCTCTGGATTGTGATCGTCTTGCTGGTCATAGTATCCTCTGGAGATTGACCCCTTTGTTGCCATTGTGTGTGCGGTAGCGAGCGTTCCGTTGGCGATTGTGAGTTGTTGTACGAGCGGATGTGTGATAATTCGTAATCATAATCTGTGGTAACAATATGGTTGTGCTCACAAAATACGTGATTCTGTTTGCGTGAGGTGTATCATCAAGCAGGTACTCATCCATCTCGGAAGAGCGGGCATCGGCTTCAGACCCCAGCCTCCAACGTTGGAGCACAAAAATCACTCAAGACCAACCACAATATTGTCATTGAACATTTCATGAATCATAATGCTATCTATTCGACGATATAAGATTTCTCCCCTGAACCAAATAGGATGTGTGGCTTTCTCTCCGCCACATCAAGGATGGTTTGAGCAAAGACCGAATTCGCCCATGCAAACCAGCTGCCTAAAAGAAGGGTCAATGAGTTTCGCAAATAGGTGGGAGCGAAGGCACTTACGAGTATAGTCTCTCCCGCGCTCGACGTGTATGCTTTCATGTATCAGACCGAGATGACTGACGCGTTTGACGGCAGCAAGAGCGTCTCCGATCTCTTCATCATCATCCGAAGTCATTGCTTGTACTAGCAGACTCATAGGCCAAGCATTCTGTAGTCCTATATGAGGGCCACCGATTCCTTTAAACGCTCTACCCGAGAGATAGTATGGATTGCCATTCTTTTCCAGTATCATCCGACGGGTGTTTTGATACGTCTTGTCGTCCCTTGACACAAAGCCTAGAAGTGGAAGAGCGAGTAATGAGGGCAGATTGGCGTCGTCCATTATGATGGAGGAACCGTAACCATCGACTTCGAAGGCAAAGACCGAGCCGTATTTCTTATGCGACACGACACCATGCTCCCAGACGCCTTCCTCAATCACTGCTCCACGTGTTTTCAAATCTGCGGCGAGCTTGACTTTACCAGCTTTGGCCAGCATAGCTGACGCTCGCTTCAGCTCAACAGCCATCATAGCATTAGCTGGTATAAAGAAGCCGAGGATGGTGGCGTCGTCGCTTGGTCGGAAGGCACTGCGGATGAGGCCAGTTCCGTTGTTCAAGGGATTGCCATTGCCAGACAAGCTGAGGGTTTCTGTGCCTGCGTCCGTACGACGCCTGAAAGTGTATTCGTTATGCTGGAAGGCGCCAGTCTTGGGATCGAAGGTAGGCTTGGCCTGCTCATCAAGCAATGCAAGCAGAGTGTCCAAAGCGGCGTACCATCTCGAAGTCAGGAAAGCAGTGGACCCTGTATGGTTGTAGAACTGGTTGGACAAGGAGAGGAAATGCGCGACCGAATCTAGCTCATATTTGCATTCAAAGACATTGGCAGGCTCGTAGGCTGGGTGGACAACATCTTCCTGGCCGTTGTTGGAGGGAGCCAGGCGACTCGGTGGGGGTGGTTGGAAGGCATTGCAGTATGGAGACTCGATGACATACTCGGCTTGAGTGTTGATAGCGCCCAATATCAGCATTTCTATAGCCTTGTCCTTCTTGGCCAGCTTTTGGTATTGGGCCAGTTGATTGGTCGAGTCTCGGAGCCACTCTGCGTTGATATCTCCAGTCACAATGAAGCTCTGAGGTCCCTCCCAGGCACCGTCACTGCTCCTGTAGGATGACTTTTCCGTGCCGTCCACGTGCCACCGGACGGTAGTATCCAATGTGTTGGGGAAGGCATTCTCAAATATCCTAGCCAGGTCCTTGTCTGTCATCTTCTCATTCATGTCGTCAATGATCTGTTCCACCAAGTCCGATTCGAATGTTCGACAGAGGGCAGCCGGGCGCTGGAAAGGAAGTGACATGGGGCCATCGGAGAAAGGCGGACTGTCAGAGCATAAGCAAGAGTATGGAAAAGGCCATGTCGAACGTACTGAGCGAATCTTGCATAGTGCTCGTATGCTGGACATGCAGCGAGTATCCTAGCTCTCTCCTGAGCACTCTTGAGAGGTCTCTGAGGATCCTTTGCATGCGCATTCTGTCCCGCAGCGAGGTCAATGCTCGCAAGCGCCAGAAGAGCAAAAGATGATAACATCACGTCGACAAGTCGCGTCCCAATGAGGAGGGTGACGGAGGCGCGTAGTGAACTGTTGAGTTTTGCAGGCACCAGTCCAAATCCAGATCAAATGCTCATTCTAGAGTGTCTTCGGGTCGGTGATAGAAAGACCGAGTCGTACGTAGAGTACTTGGTATTGACTATACCATGAGGCCCACGCCTTGATCGGGGAGCATCGCATCGCCAAAACGTTGTGGCTCGGCAACCAGGGTCACCTGCGCTTGACATGGCGCTCACGACACCGCATCTTCCACCATGAAACATACTCCGAATTTTCGTGATGCATGGGACGTAATTCATTACTATAATACATGTGGTCTATATGTCCAAACACACCTATTCTTCGCGCTTTTGTGTTTTCTCGACCTCCGAGCCTGTCATCGCCTGGTCGTGAGCAAGGTTGACCTCATCCGATTCCGAGACAGTCGAACCAACCTTCTGGTCATGCTGGTCCTCCACGGCTTCTGCTGAGTTTTGTATTGTTTGCACTTCGTCACGGTCTGCGGTTCGGGGAGGCAGATCAGCTGTCAGCTCCAAGTCCGCATTTTGTACCTGGCCTGTAGAAGACTCGTCGCTTGCCGTCCACTCGGCAGCGTCCATGATCTCGATGTCAACCTCTCCTGCAAATCGATCGCCCCCTGCAGGGTTACTAGTTTGTTGCTCAAGATCTGCGACTACCTCGTAATTGTCTTCGTCATCAGCCAGCATCGACTCTCTTTGAGCATCTTTCAACAAAGATTTCTCTCGAGCGGCTTTGACCTTTCTTCTCTGGCTCTCCGTGAAAGAGAACTGGTGAAGAACGTGTTCAATCTTCTCTTCTACAAGTCCCTTGACGTGGAAAGCCAACGGACGCGTCGAGAAGATTCCTGCAAATCTGTAACTTAGCCACAAGTATGCAACGATGGCTTTGTGCAATTGCTCAAGTTTGCGGAGATAATCTCGGCTGGGTGACATTTCCAGTTCCAAAACCTCAAGAGGCATCTCTTCAATATCACAGAGAGCACCGCCACCCTGCTGCTCTATACAGCGTGCCAGAGCTGGCATGAGTCTGACGATCAGGTCTCTGTCAGACTTCGATGCCGGACAAGCGCACAGAATGTTTCGATCCGTAACCGTCAATCCCTGGATAGGTTCGATCAGATCAGCGATCCAGAGCTGGTCTCTCAGGCCACAAAGATGGAACCTCGAATGCATCTGAGAAAGCTCATGTAGTCGCATGAGAATATACGAAAATGGCGTGCTAGGAGGGAAGTACGAAGCGAAACTTTCGACGACGGTTGCGGGAGGGAAGATACCTGCGGTGCGAATTGGCTCAGGCTCCTCCTTCATCGCTTTCGCGACGACAGGAAAATCAAAGTCCTCCAGTGTGGTCACAAGGCCCAATGTCGAATCCTCAGCTTTCGCGGGCTCTTCCTTGGTGGCAGGCGTCTGCAACGATGACTCAACGTTCTGTGAATCTTCCTCGACGGGCATCGGAGCAGGAGCAGGTATTTCAGTGATGGTCTCGTTTTCAGGCTCCGACTCTGCCTTTGCCTCTGAAAGGGCTTGAGCAGCCGCTTCCTCAGAGGCCTTGTTCGCCTGATAAGCACTCTTGAAACGACCCGCGCGTCCGGCAATTTGTTTTATGTCGGGTGTGACTAGAGTCCTTTGGCGGAAACCATCGAATTTGGACGACGTTTCGAAGATGACGCGCTTGATGCTTAGATTGAGACCCATACCGATAGCATCACTGGCAACGAGGAAGTCGTAATCGTTGTCGGGGTCGTTGAAGAGACGCGCTTGTTGGGCTCTGGTCTCGGGTGGCAGACTGCCGTATACGGTAGCTACCTTTCTTCCTGTAGACTGTTCGATCTGCTTCCGTAGCGCGTGAATTCCCATGACGCTGAAGCTGACGATACAATCGCCCTTTCGCAACTTTTTGAGATTGCCCTGCAAACTTTTGTCTGCCATCTGCAGAGGACTCAAACGCTCGTACTCGTGGACGATAAGCTTCTCGCCGACCGAGGCACACAATTCACGTATCAAGGGAACGGTTCGGGCCTCACCACACAAGTGGACTTCGCGAGCCTTGACGCCCAGTACAGCCTGGGTCCAGGCCCAGCCCCGATCGGGGCTACCTATCATCTGAATTTCGTCTATAACGGCAACATCGACGTCCTTGTTAAGAGGCATCATCTCTACAGTGCAGCTGGTTAAGTCGGCAGCCAGAGCATCGTCGGGAGCACGCTTCTCTTCACCGGTGACCAACATGCACTGCTTGCCCTTTGCGTTGAGTCTTGTGAAGACTTCATGAGCAAGCAGACGTAGAGGGCCAGCATAAACACCGGTTTCAGCCTGTTCCAGACGCTGCAGAGCATGGTATGTCTTGCCAGAGTTGGTGGGGCCAACATGGAGGTGGATGGTTCGGTGGAGGGTGCGAGTGGCGGGGTACCACTCAGAGGGATAGCGAAGATCGGCAAGGGCCTTTTGGTTGCGGATATCGGAGGCAGTAAAGCGGGCGGAAGTGACGAGGTTGTAGAAGGCATATTTGATGCGATCCTGCAGGCCGTTGACGCCTCTCTCGAACCAGGAATCACGCAAGGCTTGATGTTCGGTTCTCCTGGCAAGAACAATAGGGTTGCGGGAGGAGGGGTCGTTGCGAGACAGGACAGACTCGGTGAAGGCAGACCATGTTTCGTTGAATTTGGCTTCGCTTTCGAGTTTCTGGCCTATGGGAGTGGAGTGCAGTTCGAGCTTGAGGATGTCGAGGTGCTCTCTCAGCACGTCCATGAACTTTAGTTTCTTCGCGTCGGCATGTTTGCGTATGAGAGGGCGCTTGGGATTAGGGCCACCAGAGTTTCTCCTGTGAGAGGACGAGTCCTTAGGATCGTGGCGGGTGATTGTGAATTCTCTGGGAGCGTGGCGGGTGGAGGAGAAGGCGTGACGGAGAATCGGATGGCGAAGACGCAACGAGGTCGAGGTGAATGGACAGAAAAGCGGTCTGCCTGATTGGCGAGTCAATGCAAGCATCACCTCGCGCTGGCACTTTATTGCGACAAAAAAGACGGCGGAATTAGGGCAGGTGCAAGATGTCGATGGTACAAAAAAAGATAAACGCCGGAAGGCACAGCATGACGCTCGCGGTCGAGAGCCGCTTGGCACCTCGGAGGCAGCATCGAATCTCCGCATGACAGTCTCCCGCATGAGAGCCTCCCGCATCAAGTCCGTCTCCATTCACAGGTACACGCTCGACCATTCCCTGAGACACTCAATCCCTCCAGCATGGGCGTCTCTATCATAGACGCCCAGCGCGACAGTAGGTCCGAGTCTCCCACATGGCCATCCCAGCCCTGACTCTCTGTTCTAGTCATCCTAAATGTGATACGCTCCACCACCCAAGGCCAAGTACGCTCTCGCAACCTTCAACATTCCCCCCGCGCCCTCCCACTAACCTCTTCTCTACAGTGGAAAGTCCTGGTCCTCGACGACACCAGCAAGAAGCTGCTCGACAATGTACTGCACCCCGACGACATCCTGAATGAGAGCATCACCAGTATGCCTGCCCCTGACTCCCGATCCCTACTCCACGCCCATGACTTGTGCCCTGACAGACATGATCCCTAGACATTGAGAAGATCGAGGATCGTCGCCCCAAGAATCCCGATGTCGACGCCATCTACCTGATCACTCCCCAGACTCACATTGTCGACTGTGTCATGGCCGACCTCGACCGCCGACGATATAGGAAGACCAATCTTATATGGACCTCCTTACTACCTCCGCAAATGAAAGAACGCCTCGACAAGTCCTCCGTCGCCCGCGAACAAATCACCATATTCCGTGTTCTCAACATCGACTTCTTCCCTCGCGAATCACACCTTGTTACCTTCCGGGACCCATGGAGTTTCCCTATTCTGTTCCATCCAGCATGCAACAATCTTATTCGTCAGCATATGGAAGGCCTCGCTCAAAAGATCGTCGGAGTCTGTGTGGCTTTGGGCGAATTTCCCGACATCAGGTATTACCGCCCGCGTACTCCCACCCACGAGGCCAGTGTACTCTGCTCTCACCTTGCCCGCTTTGTCCAGGAGGAGCTCAACTTATACGCCAATTTCCACAAGGACTTCCCTCCGCCGAGTAATCGTCCTCGCGCAACTTTATACATCACCGATAGATCCATGGACGTTTTTGCTCCCTTGCTCCACGAATTCACCTACCAAGCCATGGCTCATGACCTGCTGCCGATTCGCGAAGGAGACAAAATCACCTACAAGACGATTGTCAACCAAGGAACTCCCAAGCAGGAGGAAAAAGACTACGAGATTTCGGAAAAGGATCGCATTTGGGTTGAAAATCGTCATCTCCACATGAAAGACACTATCGAGAAACTCATGGGAGACTTCCAAAAATTCATTGACGAGAATCCACATTTTACAAAAGAAAGTGACCCGAGCGGCATGAATGGTCTTAACACTATCAAGGACATGCTGGCTGGTCTTCCACAGTTCGAGGAGATGAAGGGAGCATATTCGTTACATCTTGGTATGGCCCAGGAATGTATGGATCTATTCCAGCGTCATAAGCTTCCAGATATGGCCTCGGTCGAGCAGGTGTGTATATCATACTCTGACGAAATTACCCTTTCCTGACCCGCGTGCTAGATTTTGGCCACTGGCCTTGACGAAGATTATAGAAAGCCGAAGCATGTAACAGATCAAGTTGTGCGCACTCTGGATGATGATGCGATCGTGATGCCCGACAGGCTTCGGTTGATTGCACTTTATCTCGTCTACAAGGATGGCCTACTTCCTGCAGATCTTGTCAAGCTCTTGCTCCATGCTCAATTGCCTCCTCAACACGCCGAAATGCTGCACAACCTTGATCTTCTCGGAGTCCGCACATCGAGGAACCTCAAAGACTCGCGTCCACTACCAGTCCCTCTGTTTCCCCAGAAGCCGCCGCCAACCCTGGTACAAGAAGAGTATGCTTTGAGTCGCTTCGAAACAGGTCTTCAACGGCTTTTGGACAACCATGTGACCAACAGTGTCGACGCTACCGTATTCCCCTACATCAAGCCACCGATCGATATGGGCGAAAACGATGTCGGCCCTGCACCGACTTCCCTGCGCTCGGCCAAGCCGACTTGGGCGAAAGCGAAGTCGTCGACTACAGAACCTCGGCAAAGAGTGATTGTGTTCATGGCAGGAGGTGCAACATATTCCGAGAGCCGGGTTTGTTACGACATGACGCGGCAAAGCAACAAGGAGGTGTTTTTATTGACCAGCCATATGCTCACACCGGCCTTCTTCTTACGCCAAGTGGGAGATCTCAGTACAGACAAACGAAAGCTAGGCATACCGGCAGAACAGCCACCCAAGCAGGCTCCTGCCCATTTGTTCGAACGGGATGAACCACCACCAGCACCACGAGCGGTACAGGCCCCGCCGAAACCTGTCGCTCCGGCTCAACCGCCCACGCAGGCTATGGGCAGCATGAAGCTTGATTCGAAGCAACCAAACGACGCAGGATCAGCAGCGACAGGACAGAGTGCTTCAAAGTTGCAAAAGGACCCGGAAAAGAAGAAGCGCCACTTTTTCTCGAGCAAGAGAGGCTAATAAAGGGAGAATTTTGGCATGGTTAGCGTAGCATCACAGGGCGTTTGTCGGGGCATGATGTCTATACTCCTTGACAGTATTAAGATTCTTGTAGATGTTCAAAGACTAGGTAGTTAGGCAAAAGCGCTGGCGCTGAGAAGGGATATCTTGCATGTGAACAGCAAGTGTCTCGGTATAATGTACTTATCATCTTGATGGACGGTCGAGTTTCGACGCATGTTTGTCAAAAGTGTCATACCTAAATTACCTTATGCGGCTGTATCTCGACAGGTCTCATGGTGAGGTGCCGAGACGGAAGACGGGCCGGGGCGTACAGCGGCGGTTGGCAACCCTGATGGCGACAATCATGTGATGAAATGCTGTCAAGAGCTCCATCGTGAAGCGTGTCACTCTCCATCCCCTCGACATAGGCTACCACTCGAACTCTGGTCAACAAGATCGTCAAGTAGAGCTCAGCATGGCATCAACTCAGCAAGTCAAGGCGGATCCTCATACCGAGGGAGGCCCTACGCCGGCGGCAACCAAGTCGTTCGTACCGCTAGGTGAGAGAGATGCTCGACTTGTCTACAACGACCGTCTAGAAGACATAGTAGCTGACGCTCAGCAGAGAACAACCCCGAAGTCATGAGCTCGTTGCTCCACAATCTCGGTCTCTCGTCACAGCTTGCCTTCCACGACGTCTTCAGTATTGACGAACCCGAACTGCTTGCCTTTGTGCCCCGCCCGGCATGTGCTCTACTCCTAGTCTTTCCCATCAGCGACACGTACGAGACCTTCCGCCGCAGCGAGGATCAAGACAAGCCAGAGTACGAGGGCTGCGGCCCCGACGAACAAGTTGTCTGGTACAAACAGACCATCAGCAACGCTTGCGGTCTCATCGGCGTACTCCACGCTGCGAGCAATGGCCCAGCTCGCGACTTTGTCACCCCCGACTCGGCCCTAGCAAACCTCCTCCAAGACGCAATCAACCTCAAGCCCGCCCAACGCGCCGACCTGCTGTACGAGTCGCAGGCTCTCGAACACGCCCACCATGCTGCTGCCACTGGCGGTGACACCACCGCTCCCTCGGCAGATGATGATATCGACCTGCACTACGTCTGCTTTGTCAAGTCAGCCAACAATCACCTGTGGGAGATGGACGGCCGTCGCAAAGGCCCGCTGGACAGAGGTGTCTTGTCCGCCGACGAAGACGTCTTGAGCGACAAGGCTCTTGATATGGGCGTCCGTAGTTTCCTCCAACGCGAGTCCGAAGCTGGAGGTGGTGACTTGCGTTTCAGTCTTGTCGCCCTCTCGCAGTCGCTGGACTGAAGCACCATCGGGAATGCCGGATACAAGAGCAGTAAGCGCCTCATGGTCTTGACTTTGCTCACCATAACGGCCACCACGTGTTTGTGGATCTAGGCCCCTTTCTCCCGTAATCCATCACCTGTGAGATATGTAAGCTAGTGATGCGCCCGGCACAAACGGTTCGCTCAGGAAGCCCTAATCCAACAATGACATGGACACATTCCTCTGCGCAATCCAGCACCAGGCATGCAGCGAAGGCCGGATAGACGGAACAGCAGAACAAATGCCGATACGCCGTCTGGAACACCCGGGAGTATGGGTTTGAGACGGGGTTTCTAGCTTCCTTAAGGTTGCTTTCAGCAAATCTTCTTTCTCTTTCTCTATCGTCCTCCCTGCCCCTTTTCTGGCTTTGTGTGCAGTCTGCAAACGGGATCTTGTGTGCAACTATATGGTCATATTGATGTTGATTACTACAAGACGCGACCGGGGCCCGTTTTCCTAGCACAATCGTCACATTGCTTAGTTCGTCTTGAATTCCTTCTTACTCTCTCGTGTCATCAACGTCTTACATCCTTACGAGTAGATTGATTCGAGTCAGGATAGATCCGTCAGTAAGCGTATCTAGAACTGGATTCGGATCGTCTAGATGTACTTTTTGGGCCATTATATTATTGAACGTTGGATGCCGTTGCGACTGTAGCGGGAGAATTCGACGGCAGCAACTCACGGTTTTGTCAAAACAGTCTTGATCGGCAGAACCATCTGAGAAATAGAAAATGGACTTGGCAACGGCCGTTGGAGATGACTTCAATCGGCTCAGACAATCGTTCTCTTCGAACGGGCACGAACTCCTTCTTCTTGCCTCACCTCTTATACAACACTTCTTCCATGCCCCGCGTGGTGGACTGCTGTTCACCAGTCCGGAGCGACGCACAACCACCATGGGTCTCGGCGGTCACCTCTTGAACCCCTCTTCGATTATATCTCCAGAATGGAGTCGAGCAATTCGGATCGTTGCTTGTATCTCGTCTAGTTTCAGTGTGATCGGTACATTAATCACCATTTATTGGTTCTTTATGATGAGGAGAAACTTCAGAAGAAAGTATGCAATGGTCTCTTTCGATATACCAATGCATGTTCGCTAACCAACACTCAGTCTAATTCTATACCTTGTTCTGGCCGATTTCTTCAAGTCACTATGGTACATCAGTTTCTCAGCAGTATCCTTACGTCGCGGCTCCATCGACACAAAAGGGTCGTTTTGTCAAGGATTTGGCTTTTTGCTACAGGCGTCAACCATGGCTTGCGGTAAGTCTCGTTATACAGCCGCTCTCGCAGAACATTGTGCTGACTCTGTAAACAGATTATGCAATCTTCGTCATGTCATTACATATGTATCTTCAGATTTTCAGTACCGGTAGCAAGATATTTGGCCACGATGGCCTGTATCGCTTCAGACATACCGTGATGGCAGGATGGTTTACATTCCCTTTTCTGTGCGCTGTCCTGGCCTTCATCAGAGGTCGTGAGGGCTACATCGCACAAGGCCCCTTCTGCACCTTGCCGATTCGCCCCTACTGGTACAGACTTGCACTGCAGTGGATTCCTCGATACCTCATCTGGTTTTTTATCATGTTCGTAGCCGTCAGCATCTACCTACACGTCGGCCAAGGCTTCAAGATATTCGCTCGCGAGGACAACAATGACACCAGTACCGAGACAAACGGCTACGGACAGAGTATGGGGACCATGCCAGGAGAGGGCCTGCAACAACTGCAGATGCCGAAAACGAGAGGTGCTAACGCTGGTGAATTGCAAGACCTGTCTGGTCTTATGGACAGCAACGCCTCGGCTGGCCAGGCTCCCACCAGTAGCTCCAGCCGGGGCAGTCAGTCCACCTGGCCAACATCGCTCAACTCTTCAGCTGAAGGACTCAAGTTGCACTCTACAGGCCACTCGAGACGAAGCAGTCACGTTGCCAATCCTGCTGATGGAACCACTCAAAACGAGCTCTTACAAGTACCACCGGAGTTGAAGCAGCAAAGACAGTCCATCTCCACCATTCAATCCTGGAGAATCTCGGCCGACATGACTTCTGCAGCTCCAGTCAACCTCGGAACGATCGACGAGGGACAACAAATGATGAGCGGCGACAAGCAAGACATAGCTTCGGCCGACACACCGCTCAAGAAACGACGACGTGCGATTCAGAGACAAATGCGCCTTCTCTTCATCTACCCTGTAACCTACCTCATGGTCTGGACCATTCCTTTTGTTTATCATTCTTTCAACTACAGCGACAAATACGCCGCACACCCTATCCCCATTCTTGCATTGCTCTCGACATTCTGTTTGACGATCGCCGGTACGGTGGACTGCGTCGTGTTCGGATGGAGAGAAAAGCCATGGCAACACGTACCAGGAGCCGATGGCACCTTCCTCGGCAGCTTCAAATTCTGGTCACTCTACGGCCGGAGAAGAAAATGGGCCACACCCGCACCAAAACGTCTACCATCACTCGAGAGAGACGAAGAGGAAGCTGTCGGACAAGCAGACCAAAACTCGAAACAGGCGACTCGCCCTAATGGAGCACCAAGATTTGCTTCTATTCCTGGCAGCAACAAGCCCATGGTTCACATGCACAAAAAGACATTCTCAGGAACTTCAGATCGGGCAACCCGAGCAGCGGACCAAGCGGCAGAAAGACTGGCGCTGGAAAGAGCAGACCGCCAAAGTCGCATGTCTACACGCAACTCGTCGATGGCAAACAACGAATGGTTCGAGAGAAGGCTGAGCGAATGCGTCAGTCCGACTCGTGAGGATTTCGCCTTTGACCTCACACCCACACCCAGTCCCACCAAAGAGGATCACACTGAAAAGTAACGGGACGAGGCGGACCAGGGGTCTGAGAAGCTGGCTTTCTTTGACCTTCATAACATCATCTATTCTCTTCTGCCACTCTGCACAGCGATGGCGTACTTTTTTCTTCTCTTCTTCCACTCCCTCCCTCTAGCATAAAGCATAGTTTAGATCAAAATCAAGCATTGGACATAACAAAAATTTACATCAAAATCTATTTCAGGCGCTTTTCCTTTAGAGGCAGAAACACTTGTTTCCATAGCTCACTGGCTTCTCCAAGGGTAAAGGACAGATTGACCTTGTCCATGCCGGCTTCGTCATCACCGGCCATGGTAGCGAGCTGGGAGATGATGTTGTCAAGCGATAGAGCTTTGCCCACGGCCTGTGTAGCGCCTGCTTCGAGCGACACATGGACAATGTGGATATGGAAATGGTAGTAAGTAGGCTGGTCTAGGAAAGTGTCATTGTCAGAATAAGCAACAGATATAGACAAAAGTGACATACAATGCACATAGCATTTGAGCATATCCTCATCTATGTTGTACAGGCGAGAGACGTTCTTCGCAATGTCTGCAACAATTGACTTGAGCCAAGCAACATGCTTCTTCTTGAGATCGCGCAAGCTCCAGATATCCCTGCGCTCAACCAGAGCGAGCAAATGTAGGCTTCCCAGCGTCTTACGGTCCCAGTTCAAATCAGGTAACAACAGATATCTCTCATCCTCGGGGGTTGTATCATGCGGCGAACGGAACAGAACGTCTTCTTGCTCGGTGCGTCCATCGAGGATGTTGAAGACCCAATTCAGTCGTCCTTGATCGCGTTTGGTTTGCATGTAAGGGCGGACGTGGTCGCGATAGATGTCGGGTGTTTCGGTGACATAGCGGACTGCTTGTGTGGCGTACTTGTTGAGGTGCTGCTCGGTGCATGGGTAGATGAGGTTGATCTTCAGGTCCGGGGGCTGTCCTTGACCAGCACCGCTGTGGGCCATGTACCAGCGGTAGATGTCATTGTCGCCGAGGTTCTGGATGTGTGACAGCGAGCTGCTGAAGGTGGATAGGTGTTGTTCGTCTGAATCAAAAGCGGCGCGCTCGGCGAGGAGCAGTGCTGGTTGGTCTGCGATTGTGCCCTGCAAGACGATGCGGCGGCCGGCTTGGTCTAGCTTGTGTCGTTGTCGCGTTACAATTCGTCTTCATCCTGCTTCGTGCTCGAGGGTCGATACCTTGATTGAGAAGTTTTTCAAACTTGAATTGAGGTATCAGTGCCTCTGCATCGTTCGAAGCGGCCATGTTGTTGATGTGTGTTGATAGTCAAAGCCGCCTTGGATCCGAACTTCGAATCGCCGGATTGTCTCCACGATTTGGCTTTCCACTGCTGCATCACAATAATTCATTTCATTCTCTTCCAACTTGATGCATTATTATTATATCTAGCAATCTTCTTGCTGTCGTAGGTCATGAGTCTCCCAGCAATGCTAAATCCACAATCCAGCCATCTTAAAAAGCAATCTCTCCGCGCCTTGAACTCCAAGCTATGCATGTCCCAGCCTCAAATCCTTCCCTGTCATGATCATTCGTTTGTGTGGTCTTTCTAAGTCTCGATGAATCTGGAGCTCATCAACTCGTCGACGTGAGCTCTCTGCATCTTGCTGCTGTCCTTGTCACTCTCCTTGAGCAACACAGCCAGCACTTCGATAGGAGGATTGAGGCCCAGGGTGTTGGCTCTTCTCCAACGCTTGGTTCTGGCAATGCCAATGCAGGGCTTAAACACCATCAGTAACCTTGTCAGAACAGGAGAATATGTAGGTGACTTACGCCGTACTGTCCACTCATGTCAAACTCTCTCAAGATCTTTTCAGAGACATCGAGTCCTTGCTGGTGCACGCGCGGCGACTTTCTCTCGGCCTCTTTTGCTTGCCAGTACTTTTTGATCTGAGCGTTGGTGACCTTGATGGCGCGTTTCTCGAAGTCATCAGAGTCGTTACTGGAGCGAGTCTTGATGTCGACAAGTTCGGCTTCGGCTTGTTCTTCGATGGCTGCATCAGCGGTTGTGGGTTGATCAATGACATGAGTCGACACTGCGTCGAGCAAAGCATTGTCTTTTTTGGTGGCTTTTGTGTCGCGCTGGGCAAGAGTCGTCTTGGTGACGCGGTTGAGACCCTGCTTGCCAAACGAGATGGTTGCTTGCTGACTGCGCTGCGTAGAGATGCTTCTTTTGGGCGCCATGATGGTTGTGAAGGTTGTAGGGATTGAATGTGATTACGGATGCGGTATTTCTGCTGTTGTGTGAATGTATAGCGCACAGAATTGAATGAGATTGTGAATAAATTCAGAATCAAAGGTCTTTGTGTTGGTTGATGGTCGACACAATTCAAGCCATCGACCGAACAACGGCGCGTCGTCTACGTCATTCTCGTGATCGGTTCGCGTAAAAATCAATTAGTTCATTCTGCATACTTTCTTCTGGGTATAATGCGCATCCTGCCGGCCTTCACTAGACCGAAGCAATCTTTTGAGAAAGCGCTCGTAACATCAAATCTATGCGTGCAATAAAAAGAATCGTCTCCAAGCATTACCGTCGTCCTCAGCTCGTTCCGCCTACTTGCGCGCAGCGATGGCCGCGTCTGTGAACTCTTTCGGCGCCTCTTGCCTGTAGCCTTGAGGGTTGTTCTCGGTCCACCTCCACAGGTCGCGGCACGCATCTTCGAGTGAGAGCTTGGTCTCCCACTTGAGCTCCTCATTGGCTCTGCTTGGCATGGCTGTCAGGTTCAGAACGTCACCCGGTCTGCGATCCACAACCTGGTATGGGAGGTCGCGTCCAACAGCGTGTGAGAATGCCTTGACCATGTCGAAGACGGTTGAGCCTCTGCCGGTACCGAGGTTCCATGCGCGCACACCGGGCTGGTGCTCACGCAGGTAGTTGAGTGCCTTGAGATGGCCTTGTGCGAGATCAATGACGTGGATGTAGTCGCGAATGGCGGTGCCGTCTTTTGAGTCGTAGTCTATGGACCAGTCAGTTCTGCAGGTTCACACGCGCGTATCCAGATTCTGCTTACCATCACCGAACACAAGCAACTTCTCACGCTTTCCGACGGCGACTTGAGCCAAAAGCGGCAAAAGGTTGAAGGGGATGCCTTGAGGGTCCTCTCCCAGAATTCCACTGGGGTGAGCGCCGGCAGGGTTGAAGTAGCGCAGCAAAGCACCGTTCCACTTGGTGCCCGATTCGCCCTTCTTTTGTGCGTTGTTGCGCTGAGCCTCGACGTGAGTGCCGATCAGCTTCTCAATGGCATACTTTGTATCTCCGTAGGGGTTTGTGGGGCCCAGAGGGCAGCTCTCGGGAATGGGAATCATGCCCTCGAAGCGTGTGGCATCTCCGTAGACTGTAGCGGACGAGGAGAAGACGATGTTGGTGACATTGTGACGGGTCATGGCCTGCAGCAGAGCGATGGAGCCGCCGACGTTGACGCGCCAGTACTCGAGGGGGATCTCGCCAGACTCGCCGACAGCCTTCAAGGCGGCAAAGTGGATAACATTGTCGATGTCAGGGTGTTCGGCAAAGACGTTTTCGAGGGCCTTCTCGTCGGTAATGTCGGCGTTGTAGAAGATGGGTCGCTTGCCGCAGATGGTCTCGATGCGGTTGAGGACTTCCTCAGACGAGTTGTACAGGTTGTCGACAATGACGACCTTGTAGTCGGCCTCGAGCAGAGCGAGGGCTGTGAAGCCGCCGATGTATCCGGTGCCACTGTCGCATGTGTCAGCGCATGGCGGGGCACTCCGGCGCAAAGCGTCACTTACCCGGTGACGAGAACTGATCCGACTGGCATTGTGGTGGGGTGCAAGACGATGGGCAAGACAAGAGGGGCAGGTGTTTGAAACAAACAGAAAAGTTCCGGACGTGTGTTGGGAGAAAGGGAGGTCTCTAGTCTTTAACTGCTACTTCAGCCGACGCGACGACGAGCATCGGGGGATCTCACGTTGGAACTGTCGTACCCTGGCACAGTGTGGAGCGCCCTTGCCCCTTGATGGGGAAACTGATGACATGGCGCTCGCACATTTAATGCCAATCTCAACATGCTCCTCTCAACTTCCAAAGCTTCGTGTCTTTATTATCCGACCGGAACATCTCAGATTTTTCTCTAGGGCTCGTGTTCTGATGTAGAATTTCCCTTTTACCCGTTGCTGTTTGCTGCTCTCTGGTCAGTGGTGTGCTTGACCATCCATCGCCAAAGACTTCCAAAGCTGACATCGTGTGTGCCGCGGTGTCGTCGAGATTAAGAGTGTTTGGGCTTTCATCGTCCCGCCGCGGATCATGCAGTTGCTTGCGAATCCTTCATGTGAAATATGTGCTTTCATCGCTTGTGGCCGCTCAACTGCGAAACACTGACTTTGGCTGAGAGGCCGTTGTCGCTGCTGCGTCTACGGTGCGCTTTCAATGAGACTTGATACTCCTTTCTCTGATCAGCCCCTTTTCCACACTTCTAGTCATCGAGTATCGCAAGCCTAGAATTGTGAAGCATTTGTCCAGCGAGTAATGCAACAACCCAGAGTTATGCCGACGCTTGGACCAGCTCCTCCGAACGCGTTGTTTTGCAGACCATGACGAGCCAGGAATGCTGTCTGCAAACAGCGACCCAACTACATAGCATGCAGAACAAACCTTGAATTGCCTGAATGTCTTGCTTAACTATAACTGTTTTACTTCCGGACATCACCTAACACTCGGTTATCTGCTGTCATATCGGCATCAATATCTCGAATCGCGTCAATGCTATAACCATTCACGCGTCTAAACCACCTTCACATCCAGATTCTTGGTCACTTGATTCACCTTGTAAGTGAACATCACTCGCCGAACTTGATATTCTTTGCACACTTCTCAAGTTCAACTGCGGCAAAGTTTCTTGATAACACCAACAATTCATTGTTGCTCGGTGCATACAAACCTCAGACGAGCAACCACTGACTCTACCAGGACTGTGTCTAAATCTCTTTCATATCACCACACGCAAGATGTCAGAAACTCCAGCTCGTCGGACGCGTGGTTCCACTCGAATGAGTGCAACACCTGCTGCGCCGTCAGTCGCGGGAAGCCGCAAGCCACGTCCCAAAACACCCAAAGCTCTTCCCGCTGTACCTACTGGAAAGTCACACGCATACGGTGCAGTTGGTAAGGTTGAATTGTCGACGCAACTCGAGGATCGCTCTGGCAGCGCTGGCGGGTTTGCTGCTCGCTTTCTTGCAGATAGAGGTGCTGCGGTCAGTCGTGATATCGGCGATGCCATTGTTCCTGATGTCGTACCTGCACTTGCCACGAACATTACCAAGGAACCTACCATCACTCGACCGGCCAGTACCAGACCAATCACTTCCAAGTCGTCTGTCGCTTCGACCAGTGTCCGATCAGTGCGGAAAATCACGACACCTTATTACCTACGCCCCGAGGCTAACGACACTTCCGATGACGTTGATTCTGAGGACGAATATCAGCGCGCCCGCCTCGCAACTGCTGGTGGCTCTTTGTTTCGTCGAGCGCCGTCCACAGGCGCTGGTAGCTTCACCGACCTGGACACCCAGTTCTCTTATGAAGCATCGATGCCACCTTCGACTAGATCTCGGAGAGTTGCAGAGATACGACCTCCGCCTACGACACAAGAGAGAGAAGCTGCTAGGCCGTGGAGAGTATCCGTCTTCTTCGAGACGCTGCACCGCCGATGGCAAAATCTCAAGATTCCTTGGGACAAGTTCTCGCCATATATCAGGCAAATTTGTCTTGCTCTTCTAACGGCGCTCGTGCTCCTCTTCCTCTTAACATCCGGCAGATGGTTCAAAATTCTGGAAAGTGGCTCAAATGCATGCTTTAAGGCAGGCGAGTACGCTCTCAGCCCACTCTCATATCTACAGCGAAGGGCCTTTGGTTCTGGCGATAATGGATTGTCGAGACGTATACAGACATTAGAGCTTGACATGCAAGGTGTCAGAAACCAGGTACGCGGTCTGGATGTTGAGGGAATTGAGCGTCTGCAGTCCATTCTTCCTGATCAGATCATGGTCCGCAAGAACCCCGAGACCGGCGAACTAGAATTTCCCCCTGGATTTTGGCGCGCAATAGATGCAAAACTGGATCAACGCGACAACGGAAACATCTGGGACAAGTTTGTCCAGACCAATCAGAAGAAACTTGAACAACATGCTCAAGATATCGTTCAGAAGACACTTCAACATCAGAAAGTCATCAGCAAGGAAGATCTAGCTGCTGCTGTGAGCGAGAACCATGCAAGGTTCCAAGAGAACTTCTCTGCGCAACTGCGTGCATTCGAGACATCGGTTCGCAAATCCACAGAAGTTGCTGCAAGACGAACCGTGTCCGACATAATCAAGCAGCTGCCCGACAGCAAGGGATCTACACAATTACACAGCCTGGCTCTCGCGAATATAGCTCGGAACACGGAACTCAGGCTTCATAGTGTGAATTTCTTCTCCCACACACTGGGTGCCACCGTACATCCCAAATACACGTCCCCGACTCATCCTAGGCAACTTGGAGGCCTCTGGCAGTGGGTTAACAGAAACCTTCACGATTATCAGGGACGAGGACATCCTTCGCCTTTCCGAGTTCTGACCCCTTGGGAGGAGCCTTCAGATTGCTGGTGTGCCGCTGCATCGGACGATAAAGGAAAGGCCCAGATCGGTGTAATTATTCCCCGCGCTATGAATCCAACCAGTATCACCATAGAGCATATGCCCTCTACAGGTACTCTCGATATCGGAGCAGCGCCCAGAGAGTTTGAAGTCTGGGTACGAAGTCGAGCTAGTGCTGAAGCATTTCAATCCTACAACTCTGATTTGGGCTGTGGAGAAGCGCCGGAGTCCGATCTCGTCTGCATCGGCAAAGCATCATATGACATTCACGCACTCAACCATGTTCAGAACTTTGATCTGGAAGATTTTGGTGGCGCTATCGGCCTTGTTGACTTTGCCATCATCAGAGTCATAAACAACTGGGGCCAAGACTGGACATGTATCTACCGTATACGACTGCATGGTGAGCCAGAGCCAGCCGATGTGAAGAGCGGCACTCTGGACGAGCTTTGAGTACTATATCAAGTAGATTGACTCTTTTCCGATGATGCGTTGGTGGGGCAAGGAAAGGCCAGTGGTGAGCTTCGATTTTTCAGTCTTCGCGCGTTGTTGTTGTTCTAGATACCCCGGCCACCTGGCCTCTGCAATGTTTCTTTCTACATTTCCTTCTTTTGTACTCCGAAGTTGCGGTTGAAAGCCACTCGGTAATCTCCATTGACCATTTGTGCTCGTAATCGGCCACATGAAGGACCGAGATTTCTTTGAACACTGTCTAGAATCTACATTGTGGAATAGGCACCTTTGTTGTTCTGTCATTGACGGATCCGGCGAAATGTCTGAAAGCGGCAAGCAACATATGCCCATTGTTGTTAGAGGTACTCATGTTAAGTTGCAGATGACAGCCAATGGAGCGGTCTTATCGCTCTTACTCGAGTACCTGCAATCATGTCCAAACGAAAGTTAGGAAGTCACAGCCCGACCAACATGACACCTAAAAAGAAGAAGACTCGGGTCGTGCCGACTGCGACATTGCATCAATGGACCGCTAAAGGCTTCAAGGAGATGGTCTACACGCCCCCTGCGTCTTCGTTTCCATCTCCATTCGGAAAGAATTTCAAGCTAGACCAACATACCAAGGACAACATTGCACGATTCGGACCACGCCTTCAAGCCATATTCGATGCAACTTACTCGGCTGACCAGACTGGCGCTCGCAGATCAATACAGGAATTGTGTGATGGTGATCAGATAGGTTGGATAGATCCTTTGCAGCCCATTGCAATGCGGTCGGGTGAAGGTCTAGATTTGTACGTGCCGTCGACTTATAGGCCATACTTAGACTGTAGCTGACGTGCCTAGATCTCAGAAAAATCACGAAAAAAGACTCATCAGATTCAAAAGAGTTGTTAGCGCATATGCTATACAATGGTTCGTCTTCGTCAAGAGAGACACAGACCTGACTGTCAATGGACAAACCTACCCCAAGACTCGTGACTTTGTCATTGGTCCGTTGCCCTCGTTCTCGATTGTGGAATATCATGATCGAGCAGTTTTTCTGTTCTTGAACAGCCAGAGTGTCGATTACACGCCAGGCAATCTTGAGTACCAGTCTACTGTCGACCGTATCGTTGGAAACTTCAGTAAACAACAAGAGCTCAAGAAGAAGGATGCGGCCGCCTCGACGAGTGGAGAAACAGTCGATATCAAGCCAACTGTGAGGATCGAACCTGAAATTCTGGCCGATGATACGGATCCGTGTGAATACTTCAGATGGCGACTGCAGGAGTGGAAGCTTCTTCGACAGCAATCTGGTGTGACGCTACATGAGTCTGTTCCACCGGCTTCCTCTCATAGCAACGCAGCATGGCTTTGGGATAATCAAATCTATCGGGCAATCGCGTCGGTCACTACGGCAATCGAAGTCGAAAACAACCTAGGCTTCGCTATGATCGATGAGGAAGGCTACAGAAAATCAAGACAATATTCAGTTGACCCCAGGGAGCTTGTCACCACTGGTCACAATGGAGATCTCTTCCTCCCTTACAATACGGATACTACTTCTGGTATGCACTGGATACTTGTTCACGTCAAGTACGTGGACTACTTGCCTGAGATCCACGTTTACGACACTTTGAACATGGTCAAGGGCACTGAAGGACTGATCAAGAAGACTATCGTCAACACGGGATTGTACGATGACCATACAGGTCTGACCAGCGACCTTGATAATGTTCCGCTCACACATCACGCCGTGGCACGACAACCCAGTGGTTGGGAATGTGGTTACTTTACCATCCTAAATGCCTGGTGTGTTGCCCTGGGCATGAAACCTGGTGTAAAGCCTCACAGAGCTGCGTCGGCTGCCAGGGTTGCAGATCTCATCGATCTAATCAACCTGGCAACGTCTGGTTTCATGGACTCGGCCACCATCCAAGCCTTCATGCGTTGTGTCGGCTTCGTCGATCCTGACCACGACATCATCGCCCCTAATCGCCACTTCACCCGCAGCGTACCTTTCTTGACCAGAACGGCAGTGAACAGTTACATTCTCGAGCGCAGAGAGCTCGACAAGAATCCCGATTCGGCCATCAGACGTCTCGATCCAGGCACCATTCATCTCCTGCTGGATTCCGCCAACCCTGGCGCTTTTGGAGACCTCGAGAAACTCCGCCCTGATATTGTCCTCCAGCACTTTGACACATGGTTGAAGGAACGAAAGCTGATAGACCCTACCACTCCACCTAGTCCTACAAGTCCGGCAACCATTCGCTTGACATTCGGTATTGCTCAATCGCTGGGTCCCGCTGAATGGGCAATTCCGTCAAAAATTCCCGACGACACAAGAGTGCTCCGCCAGATCTGGGAGATCTACCATGCCCTCCTCAAGGAAAAGGGCTACCTTGGCCAAGCACGTCAGGAGAGAGCCAACGATTTGAGCAAGGGAGCTTTCTCCACTCAGGAAGTTCCCACTGATGCCCATTACCCTTACCTTAATCCCAAGATCGTTACTCTCGCCAGACTCGGTATGCTGCCAACCACACATACTTTGCAACCTGCTGAGAGAGACACTTTAAGAAGTGCAGCGAAACCCAAGTTGAAACTCGCCGCGAAGAAGAGCGATTAGCCCATAGTAAAGAACAGTCAATTTGCTGCGTTTCACTTGTTTTTTTTTTTGTTCGTTTTATGTTCTTCCCGTCTTGTTTGCTTACAATCTGTCTGTCATCGTGTCATTGAACCTAAGATTCCTTCTCATACCATCTATTTAGTTATTTCCAATACACCGAATTCTCTTTACAACCGGCTGGTTCCCATCTCTTTCGTCTCTTATGAAGATTTAGCGCGTGAGGGTCTGCTGTGTAGAAGATGAAGGACGGGGGGTAAAATTTGGAGCGTCGATCTGGCCAAGTAGCGAAGCCGCTGGAGTGACCCTGCTCATGACTAGAGGCAGCCACCAACCATCAACACGCTGGAATAAAACATTGGTGCTCACAGGCAGGCGTTGAAGAATCGAAGGTCTCTTGATATCTCAGAGAGTTTTGTATTTGTTTGAATTTGAAAATCTTGCAGGAACGAAAGTTGAGGTCGTTACAACCACAGAGGATCTTCAGACGAAACACATCGCGAAAAGGCAGAAAGAACACAGGATCCGTGTCGGACAACCATATGGCAAGGCTCAATTGCTTTTGGAAACTACGTATAACGTGGTATTACATAGTGGACTTCCCCTACATCAGCCCTCGTAATCCTCGAATTCCATTACTCTTCGCCGGCTTTTCGGACTTATCAGCCTTATCCTTCTTTTTGTTGTTTTGTGCACCTCCTATTCAGACATTAGTAAACGATCACTGTTATGCTAGATGACAAGATACTTACCACGTCCATACACACGGACTTCCGGTTTGGGTTTGCCGCCTTCATGTCCAGTGTCTCCCGATACATCCGAGCTGAAACTGAAAACACTTCTGCTGCCCTCTTGACCCATAGATGAAGGAGGCGGCGAGCTCTGATCAGATGCCATCGTTGATCGAGCTGCACCGTGTGCAGCTGAAGGATGGAGTGCATGCTCGCTATAGTTGATGCCTTGCGTTCGAGACATCGGGTGTGAGTTTTGAACTCGCTGTTGATATGCCTCGAGACGCAATGGGCGTGCAGGAGGATAGCTTTGGTTCAGTGACGAGACTGGTGAGGCGGTCCGCCCGAATTCCATGTGGGGTGCAAACAACTCGAACTGATCCACGCCACGATCGGTGTAGTATGCGTGACGTGAGCCAGCAGGACTATAGCCCCTGACACCTCCTTCCTGATTCATTTGTAAAGATTCACCAGGATGACCGGGAAGGGGGTAAGCGCCATCCGTACTACCCCTGTTTTCGCGTAAACTTGTATACTCCTCCAACAGTTGACTGTAAGCTGCTTTAGTTTGAGCGAGTCGCATGCGACTTTCTGAAAGTTGATCGTGGAGGTGCCCGGGAATAGCATGAATTGGGTGTTCTGCGGATGAGTTTTCCATGGCATCTTTGAGCCGCAAGTCATACTCTTGCACCTTGGCCTCATGGGCGGTTTTTAGTCTTTCGAGCTCTTGCTCGCGACGTTGCAATATGAACTTTGTGCTTTCCAGCTCTTGTTTGGCCAGTTCATGTTCTGCACGAACCGATTCGAGTGCAACGTTTTCGTCACGATAATCTCGAAGTTTCTTTTGCAGCTCCTGGTTTTGCTGGTCCGCTGTCTCTTGAGTTTTCAAACGTGCTTCAAGAGCTTCAAGCTCCTCTTGCTTATCAGATTCGCGCGATTCGCTCTCGACAAGAAGCAGACGTAGTTGATCGCAGTCTTTGGAGGCTTGAGTTAGGCGGAGTTGCAGTGTCTCTTGGTCGGCAAGCTCGGACTTGAGAGCACGAATCTTCGCCATGAGTTGCTCTTCACTTTGCTTTGTGTGAGTTCTACGGGCTTGTGTTTCCTTTTGCATCTTCTCGTTGAACTTGTTCGAGTCGCTCAATTTTTTCTGCAGAGCGCGATTCGCGTTGATCAGAGTGGCCGTTTCAGCCTCGACAGTGACGGCTTTGATATGATTGCGTTTAAGCTGGCCAATGGCAGCGACATGCTGTTGCTTAAGGTAACGCTCAAATGTGAGTTCGTTTCGTAGCAACATCAGCTCGCGTTGCAGATACGAGAGATCCTTTCCAGGTGCGGGATCAGCCCCAGTTTCTACTGGGCCCACGACAGGATGGTGTGGCAAGGTGGGACTGTCTGGAGGTCGTTCTGAGATGGATGCCACGAAACTAGGCACTGCCGGTAGCTTTGTAGATGGGGGAGGAGCGGGGCTCTCGAATATGGGGTGCTCGCCTGCATATAGACCATGGCATTCTGCGATGACTTCTGAAGGTTCTGCCTTGAGCCAGCGGTTCTCGCTCAGTTCCTCTTCGGTCGTAGTGACAAAAAAGCTTGGGTGAAGGAAGTGGACACGCTGGAATTGCTCAGTGCGGCTTCTGATGACGGTCTGATCCAGATCGAATTCGTCGGCACCAGGAAAGTCGATGTTCTTGAGATACTTTCGTGGCTTCCTGACATAGCTCATAAAGTTGAGGGGATACAAGCCGTACAGGTAAGTAAAGTAGTGTAACAGCTCTGGAGCTGAAGATTCGGGCATATCGGGTAAAGAGCGCAGGGTTTGCCAGGTAGGATCGGCGCCGTCCTCTTGGTCGGTGTCAAGGTCAGAGTCAGAGTCACGGCGAACGCGATCGTCAGTAACAAGATCGCGCTGGGCTTTGGTACTCGAAGCACTGAACTTCTCCCAGCACAGGCATCGACTGTAGATCAAGAACAACCTTGGAAGCTGGGAGGCTACAGTAGCGGGGATGTGTGGTAGCAGCATAATGAGGCATCTCAGGGCAGCGGAGACAACAACGGTGGCCGTGTCGTTCATGAGGCATTTGAGGAGATGCTCGACTACAGTTGTATCGAGGACCAAGTATAAATGAGCATGTTGTTGTTCGAGGAAGGCAGCAAGCAGATCAAGAGCTTGCAGACGAATTTCAGGCCGTACGAGGAAATTGTCAACCGAGACAAAGAAGTCACGGGGATTCTTGCGAGCAAAGGCTATCAGCATGGATTGAAGCTGGAGGGCGGCGTGGTCCTGGGTCTGAACAGATGAAGTGTCCGGGTGGGGGGTCGCATGGGAGAGCAGAGCGTCGAGCAGGATGTGGGCGAGACGGGCAGCAGCGTGGGCCTTGTCGCGAGCATCTTGGCTGTCAGCGTCGTAGCAGAGCGAGTCGAGGACAAAGTCCTGGGCATCCGACATGGCGGCGCGGCTGGTGCCAGGCAGACGGACAAAGGGTATGATGGCGCATTGGAACCAGATGGCGAGGCGGTCTTCGGTGGCTATGGCAGGGCGGAGGGCTTTGAGAACAGAGACGAAGGCTGGCAGCTTGTTTGGACTGGCTTGGACATGTTGGGTGAAGACGGCACGCAGTTCGTCGTGTAGACCATCGCCTTCTTTCTTGGCCCTGGCGACATAGTGGGCGAGGATGCGTGCCAGGTCATCCGAGAGCGGTCGTGGTGCGTCGGCTTGGGCGAAGGTGGCATTCAGGGCAGCGACGACGTCGTTCAACGATCTGTGTCGCAGGCGTCAGCTCGGTCAAAGTCACACAGCAAAGTCGGGCACGTTTACACTGAAGCCATGATTGCGCGGCAAAGCGCTCCAATTTACAAACGTCGACAAGTGCTGATCGAGGGCAGACGTGCCTGCTCACGCCATGTTTTGTTGGTCGCGAGTCTTCATTCAATCCAAGCCCGTCAAGTTGCGCGTCTCAAAGAATCTCCCTTTGTGTTGGCTCTGCATCCAGCATTCCCGGCGCGGCCCTTCTTCCTATTGCGGCTGTCAAATGCTCGACAAAGACGCCTTTGTTATCGATACCTGCCTTTCCCAATGTCTGAATTCATCAAAGATAAGCCGCGACACCCTTCGTCATTGCCTTGTCTTTGGTTGTGCCTGCACTCGGCCCGCCCTGGCCCGCCCTGCCCGTCCCAGCCCCCGCTCAGTTCCGTGCCTAGCCGTGTCACCTCCTCTCATACAACAAATTCGTCTTTGTCACTTATCGCGGCCTTTTGTGACTGTTGAACTACTATTCATTATCATGGTAAATGTTGAACTACTATTCCACTTTCATGGCAAAGACCCATGTACTGTACAAATTTTGTTTGAACCAAACGCTCGTCCGACCGCTCCAAAACGCCAATCTACATGCTGATGAAAGAACTTGACAAAATCGACGGGTATATCCTTACTCTTCATCCGATTCAACCTCGGCCGTCTGTATATGTGTTAGTTGAATGTCTCAATGATGTGTGCATGTCGGTACTTACGTCGTGGTGGAAGAACTTGCCCTCGGTAGTGGGCTTGATCATGCCAATGCGGATACAGAAGTCTCCGAACTGCTCGCCCTCGTTTCTCTCGGTCGCGTAGCGCTTGAGCAGCGGCTTCATGATGCCGAGAATCTCCTCCTCCATGATGGAGCTGCGGAAGAGCTTGTTCAGACGTTGGCCGTGGTAACCACCACCAAGGTACATGTTGTATGCGCCATAAGCCTTGCCGACAAAGGCCACCTCGGCAAGCCAAGGACGGGCACAACCGTTGGGACATCCAGTCATGCGCATCACGATGCTGTCTTGACGAAGACCGTTCTCCTCGAGCACGCCCTCAAGCTTGCTGATGAGTTCGGGCAGGTAGCGTTCGGACTCTGCCATGGCAAGACCACAAGTAGGGAAAGCCACACAAGCACTGCTGCTAAGGCGGAGTCCACTGAAGTTGGTGTTGTCAAGCTTGTACTTGGCCAGCATCTCCTTCATCTTGGGCAGTTCCTCGTCGCTGACATTGGACAGGATAAGGTGCTGGTTACCAGTGAGGCGGAACTCACCCTTGTGTGCCTTGGCAACCTCCAGCAGACCACTCTTCATGGGGAAGTCGGCAGTATCCTCGATACGTCCGTTCTCAATGAACATTGTGAAGTGGTTCAGGCCGTTCTCATCCTTCTGCCAGCCAAAGGTGTCGATGTTGCTCTTGAAGTGGAACGGACGAGCCTCCTCGAACTTCTCACCCCAGTACTTCTCGACCTCTGCCTTGAAGACGTCAACACCCATGTCATCGATGGTGTACTTCAGACGAGCGTGCTTGCGGTTCTTGCGATCACCGTTGTCACGCTGGACGAGCATGACCTTCTCGCAAGCAATGTGAACCTTATCCTTGGAGACGTAACCAAGAAGACTACCAGTACGAGGGTAGGTCTTCTTGTTGTTGTGAGTGGCTCCCATACCACCACCAGCCAGCAGGTTGTATCCAGCAAGATGTCCATCTTCACCCTTGATGGCAATGAGACCAACGTCGTGAGCGTAGACATCAGTGTCGTTGTGAGGAGGGATGGCGATAGTGATCTTGAACTTGCGGGGCAAGTAGGTGGGACCGTACAGAGGCTCGTGATCCTGGACGGCGTCTCCAGCGACCTGAGTCTTGTTGTCGTTCTCATCCTTGAGCCAGATCTCGTGGTAAGCAGTAGTGGAAGGCAAAAGGTGGTCGCTGATCAACTTGGAGCTTGCATGAACCTCAGCATGGTACTCAGAGTGCTCTGGCAAACTGCTGCACATGACGTTGCGGTTAACATCACCACAAGCGGCAATAGTGGTCATAAGAGCCTTGTTGATAGCCTGCATGGCTGGCTTCAGCTTGCTCTTGACGACGCCGTGGAACTGGAAGGTTTGACGGGTAGTCAACTTCATAGTCTCGTTACCCAGAGTCGAAGCAATAGCGTCCATCTGGACCCACTGGTCTGCAGTGGCGACACCACCAGGCAGACGGCAACGGATCATGAAAGAGTATGCAGGCTCAAGGCCCTGGGCCTTGCGCTCGTCTCTAAGATCGCGATCATCCTGCATGTAAGTACCGTGGAACTTAGTCAGCTGCTGATCGGCAGCGGAGATGGCTGCAGTAGACTGGTCCTGGAGACCCTCCACAATGGTTCCACGAAGGAAGTTTGATGCAATCTTGATGTCCTCGTTGGTGATCGGTGGGGGCTCATCAGGAAGTCCCTCGACGTTGCCAACACCCAGGGCATCCCAAAGCTTGGGCTCCCACTCGTTGTAAGCAGTTTGGTAGCCATCAGGGTCCTGGTCATCACCGAGACCGCAATCAACAAGAGACTTGCCACCAAGAGTGACCACTCTGGCGTAAAGATCCTTTGCGGGCTTGTTGTAGTAGATCTTGTCCTCCTTTCTGGGCCAGTAGTGACTGTCTCCAAGACCAAAGACGGAGAAGTTGAGGCTGGCAAGGTCCAGGTCGGTAGAGTTCTTGACGCCCTCCCAGAAGTTTCTGCCATTCTGAGGGAACTCACCCTGACCAGCAACACTAGCAATCATGACGACGTTCTCCTCAGTTGAGAGATCCTCCAGAGGGTATTCATCCATAGCCATGACCATGGTCTTCAATCCTCTAGCCTTGCCACGGTTACCAAGACGCTTGGCGAGGTTTTCGGAGTTGCCGTTGTCTGAAGCGAACAAGATAGTCAAAGGAGCGCCTTGCAGATCATCAAGCAGGCTGCTGTAGGCATCCTTGGCCTTGCGCTTTTGAAGCTGACGAACCTCAGATCCGTAGGACTGCGAGAGGTTGGCACTGAACTGGGGATGTCTCTTCATCAGCTGAGTAAGGTAGTTGTCTCTCTTGAGGAACTCCTTGAGCTCTTGTCTGATGCGCTCAGAGTCCAGCTGGAAGTTCTCCTCGCCGTTCTCCTCTGCACGAGGGTTCCATCTGTAAAGAGGCCAGTAACCGATGTCAACAGCCTTCTTGGTCTCCTGCAGAACGGACATAGGCGAGTCGGTTTCCTTGCTGTAGGGAAGGTAGGCAACAACAACCGAGGGTCCGTTGAACTGCTCAGCCTCAAGCATGGACTGCAAGACTTGAGTGTAGGAGCTGTAGACAGCGACCGACGCGACATAGGCATTGCCGAAGTTCATGGCGTAAAGACCGATGTCCTTCTTTCTTCTTGAAGCGTCAGCAGCAGCTCTCTCCGAGTAGGGCTGCGAGTCGATGATGAGCATGTTGACATTCTTGTCAGATGCGAGAACGTGGTGAACACCGGAGTTGCCCAAGTCATAAGACCATGCATCGGAACCGATAAGCCATTGCGACTCCTTGAAGAAGAGACCCTTGTTGGAGAGGAGCTCAGTAGCCAAAGCAGACTTATCGCTGCTCAGGCTAGAAATGACCTCGGGGGCAAGGTTGTTTGCCTTAGAGGCTTGCTGGGCCTCGAGAAGCCATTGGGAGAGCTGTTGCTTAGGGGCGTCGGTGGCGAAGTCACCGGACTTGGCAGCAGATTGCACTTCGGAAACGAAGCGCTCTCTGTGCTCGGAGCGTGCCACAAGGGAACCGAAGCCGTATTCGGGAGTTGCGCTGATCTCGTTCGAGACACCTGCATCATCAGCTCCAAGTCTGTTGGCGACGTAAAGACGATCTCCGAACAGTTGGTCGAGGATCTTCATGTATGCATTCTCAACCTTGGGCTGCTCCAGCTCGAATCCCTTCTCGGCGTCCTTAGGACCCTCGTGGTTTCCGATCTCGAGGTTCTGGATAGGTGAAGGAGAAGACAGGTTCTGGAAGATACCCTTGAGTGCCTGGCGGATTGTCGAAGGCTCGATGTAACCGAGCTGGTGACCAACAATCAGAGGACCTGCGGTTCCAGCGGTCTTGATGGAGACGAGGAGGTCAAGAAGAAGAGGGCCCCAACGAGTCGTCTTGCGGCGAATCTGCTCCAGGACAGCAATCCTCTTCAAACTCTTAGGAAGAGTCTGGAGAAGTTTTGCGCCCAACCAGGGTCTGTAAAGACGAGCAGTAACGATACCAGCACCGTAGAACTCATCGGAAGAACTGGCCTTGTCGACTTCCTGAGCGAAAAGAGCAGTATCAGAGCCGAACAAGAAGACAGCCGACTCTGCATCCTCGGGACCAGAGTACTCAAAGGCCTTGTACTTTCTTCCAGTAGATTCGTATAGCTCAGACCAGATTTGGGTGGTGAAGTTGTCGATGTCCTCAGAAGTGATGGCGCGGCTTGCCACAGACTCGACAGAAGTCGCGTTGGAAGAGACAACGGATGCGCTGTCACTGCTGCCATTGCGATCATCAGAGCTTGAACCACTCGACGATTCACGATCGCTGATCTGGGCGGATGCGGGCTTCTCTTCGGATGCTCCTGTACGTTCAGGGGTGGCTGAGCCATTTACACCAGTGGAGGTACGGGTGGCGACCTTTCCGTCGTCTGCATAGAGACCTGACTCGGTCGAGCCAGCTCGGGAGTGTTGCTCAATCTTCAGAATCTTTCTGACCAGCTCTCTGTCTTCCTGTGCAACGGGGTTGTCATTGGCGAGGTTGGCAGAGTCGAAGAAGTGGATAACACCCTTTCCAGACTTGATGGCCAGAGCGTGTGCAGTCACGGCCAGATCTTGTGCCTCCTGCAGCGACTCAGACTGAAGGAAAGTGAAGCCTGACTGTCTGATGGAGGTGATGTCTGAGTAATCAGGGTAGCCAGCGGGTTGGAGTGCTACGTGCAAGACTACGGGGTATTGTGCGAGCTTGTAAAGGTGGGGGACGACGCGGACCAAGATCGAAGACGAGGTTGTTACCGAGACGAGCTTGCCGGAGCGAAGGGGTTGGAAAGCCGAGAGCAGGGGGTCGGCATTGTGCTTGACAGGAATGATCTGGGGTAGAATTGGTCAGTGGCAGAACAAATTGTGAATTGGGAGGCAAAAGCATACCTCGGGAGATGTAGAGACCAGTCCTGAAGCCTTGTTTTGTTGGTAGGTTGTGAAGAAGTTGGAGAACTCGGAGTCTGTAGCGAGAGTAGGCTGGACAGAGACGACTACGTCGCTGGCCAGGTATGCAATGCGTGCAACTGGACGTGGTCAGTCAATGGAGCAATTATTGGTCAGCATTGCGATTCTGCTTACCAGCCTCTCCAGCAGTCAAGATGGAAGCCATGGCCGCAATGATAGCCTGTATAACGAACTCGACAAGAGTTCTATACGGGATGAGAGTTCTGAAGAAAAAGAAAGGAGAACAATGAGAAGGACAAGGCAGGTAGTGGGGGCGATGTAGATTTGGAAAATACAATAGCCCGAGGCGGGAGGCGGCGTTCGTTCAAAGCGTGACCAGAATTGCCGTTCAATTGCTCATCTCAGACCGAGTCTCCCATCAACCGCCTCTGGTGCATGCCGGCATCTAGTGACATTTTCCTCGATTACGGATGGCGACATTGCGATGCCGGCCTTTGTGACCTCTGAATCTTGGGTCATTGGCTGCCTTCACCCCACACGTTGCCAAGCCATCTCATTAGATCTCCGCCGCTCTCGTCGCGGGGCCCGCCGTAACGCGTATAGCTATCAAAATGCACAATATCTTCGAGTGATAGGGCAGTATCCTGTGAGATGTGATGAACTGTAGGCTCTCTTTGGGTGCAAATCTAATCTAGAAAGTATCGTGCCTTTTGATGCTAAGGTCGTCGCTCGCGAACCTGCGTGGAAGAAGCGTAGGAGTTACTGACTTTAGCAGTTTGATGTGCTCGCGAGCTAATCCCGAGCCTTGGTGCACGACTTACAAAGCCCGACCATGAATCAACGACACGGCTTGCACCGCGCCTCTCGTGTTGAGCTTTGCGCCTTTGGCCAGCCCTGCCTCACGCTCGAATCGTAGTCGTCACGACTCTGGTCGAGAATTCTCTATGCTTATATCGACTTTCTGCTTGCCACCGCCACCTTTGGTCATCTAGAGGAACCATGGCGAGTTGATTGTCCAACGGCGTGCATTCTGCGCTGCATAGTCTATTATGTATCGGGTTTCCTAGCATCATCGGTCTCTTCCTAGTCTCTCCTCCTCGTCTTGCACCAACTCGTAAGCAGGGCGGTATGAATCGTTCTCGGTGTCCGCTTTCAGCACGGGGTTGGGATGTGTATCTGTCGTTCCTCCCAGAGAAGTATAGCCCTTGTCATACAGCGAGCAGTAGGGTATGTTTAGATGTCGTATAAACTACAATCAAAATTAGTGGAACGTTCTTCCTGGGTGTTGAAAGTGACAAACTCACAGTCCACACCTCGGCATAGTGCCAGTCTATCACGGGATGTATTCTCATAAAGGCCGGCCATCCTCTATCCGTTGGGTCAAAGTACTTCAAAGTGGCTCCATGAGGATCCGTCCGCCGCGTGCCTACGAATATCGCTTTGACCTGGGTATTGTCGTGGAGATAGTCCTCAAAGGCTTGTTTCATGGACGCGGCATAACGAGCCAAATTCAAATGATATGTGTCGATGGATAGTTGTACAAAGTCCTCGACCTCGGTGAATGGATGAGGCGACACAATGTAGACAGACTCCAACTTTTCCGGCAACGGCGTTGCGGTCTTTACTGAGTGTGCATGCAAAGCGGCAAGATAGAGGATGAGGAGGACTAGACAGTCCTTGCCGCCATTGTACGAGAAGGAGAGTTCGGCAAGACTAGACTGCTTGTCAGCCGGATTCGAGGCAGCGACCAATGCGAGTAACCAACCTGTATCGCTCAAGCGCTTCTGCGAGGATCTTGAGACTCAGGCGAGTCTGGTCCTGTACACCTCGTAGGCGGTCGGTGGATGCTTGTGCGTCCAGGAATGCTGTGACTCTGGCATGCACCTTTGCGCAGAGGGCGGGAAGATGCTCCTCCTGACCGGGAGCTATGGTTTCGGTGCGGCCCTGGTCATCGCTGCGGATTCCAAGGAGCGTCTCTGGCATTACGATGCTTCGGCATGCGAGACACAATCTCGAGCATGCATGGGAGTTACTGTCCAGAAGACACGTCGGATGCCGTCACGGCCGGACCGACCATACGTGGGGCAATCATCAATGCCGAGACCCCGCGTCGGCCAAACACGTTGCTTATCACCCGACTCATGTCCGCATCTCGTAACAGCTATGTCGGTGCAAATCATTGTAGCTGATAAGGCGAAGCGGCTACAAGCTGCCAACATATATATACATATATACAATACAATACTAGGTACCCAACAACACAAAGATGCTATTAGGAGTTTCCTTGAGCATTTCTCTCCTGAGCTTCTTCGACAGCCTTTTCCCAGCTAGTCGTGTAAATGAACCAGCACTCGACGGCAGCAACAATCATGAGTGCAATTGCAGGACCCTGAAGATAGAATATTAGCAAATGGTCATAACCTATGAAGTAAAGAGATTACTCACAGCCCATAGTCCATAGAGGTCCCAGTGCAGACCAAATCCAGTCCCGAATGAAATGGGCATGGCAATCTACGAATCATTAGCAGATGATCCACAACCAATAAAAAGATTTGACTTACGACATAGTAAGCAAACAGGTTCACGTAGCCTCCAACCTCCTGCCGACCGAGACCACGCAAAATACCATTGCAGAGAGCAGCAATTGAGTCGAACATTTGGAAGGCAGCGTTCAAAGGAAGTGTTTTCGCTGTAAGCGCAATGACATCGGCGTCGTTGGTAAACAGCCTCGGGATATACTCTCTGCAAGAGCTTAACAAGATCATGTTGAAGATACCCACGATCAAAGCAGCATACAGTGAGACCTTGGCATTGACCTTGGCGGCATCTGAAAGCGTTGCACCGATGAGATTAGCAATGCGGGTGCTTGCTGCGATACTGATCGGGAAGGGAATCTGGTAAGTGATGCTCGAGATTGTGCTGAGAACGCTCTGTGTTGCAAGATGAGTTGGTGAGATCCAACTTGCCGAGAGTGTCAAAATCTCGAAAGCCAGGTATTCGGCAAGAACCATTACAAGACCAGGAAGAGCAAGTCTAATCATCGGCATCCAGTTTTTGAAAGCGAGACGAGTGAATCCTCCCCAACATTCTGAGCCGCCAACAAAACGAACGTAGAGGAACAGGCACAGTGGCATCAGGTTCTCTATGGTCACCACAGCAATGGGAGCTCCGATGAATCCCCATTGGAATTTCTAGAATACTGTCAGTGATGAAATGAACTTTTGGCATTTTGATACATACCCAGACGAAGAGCCAATGTAGGAACACATTGAGGGGTGCGCACACCAGAAGCACGATAAGTGTCGCAGAAAACTTTCCTTGTGCCTGCACAAATCTTTTTCCTGCTTCAAATGCAGCATAACCTGGAGTACCAATCACGAGGATCTGAAGGTATCGTCCTGCCAGGTCTGCGGTCGCCTGGTCTGGCACGATTGCGCCGATGATTCTCGGTCCGTTTGTCCACACGATAGCGATGGGGATAGTGATCACCCACAGAAAGTAAACCATACGTTGAAGCTGGAGACCAACGAGAGTCCGGTTACCCGAACCTAAAGCAGAAATACAGTCAGCATATTTTCAAGGAACTGAGTGGTAGTAACATCACGGCTTTGCTGGATGGATGCGCTCAACTCTGTAAGACAGATGCTCTCTCCGACCCATTACCTCACAGCTCAGAGAAGATTTCCATTGGAGTAAGACAAGAAACCAGCAGCAGCCGTGATGTCGTCCTTTGAGGGATCTTACCGTAGGCCTGGGGACATAATGTGTCTAGACTAGTAGCCAGTCCCTGGAACATGGCATAGCCAGTAATATTGGCACTCATTGAAGCAAGAGAGACGGCCCCCAACTCAGTCTTGCCAATGTGACCGACCGTGAAGACCGAAGTGACAGTCAGGGAATATTGTAATAGGAAAGTCAAGATCAAAGAACGCGAGTATCTTGCCAGAACAACCGCTTCTCTTTGCCAGGTTGTCTTGATTTTGCCCGACGCAACGGCCTCTTCCCACCTCTTGTCGATATCCTCAGGAGCATCAACTCCTCCATATGGTTCAGCTGGATTACCCAGCAGAGAGGTGTTTTCGTCCGGCCCTCCCTCCTCAATGGCCGACTCTCCGTCGGCACTGCCTTTTCTAGGCACAAACCCGCCGACAAAATTCTTTTGCAACAGCCCGCTGGGCTTATTCGACACGGTACTTGTGGTCCGAGGGTGTTTCGGGGGAATCAACTGATTGTCTCGCAAAAGACTTCGTTCTTCAGCGAGGGCAGCTTCCCGATCCTGTTCGTTCGCTCGTCTCGAATCCGGCGCTGAAGCTGAAGGAAAGAATGGGCGTGGTCCAGATGCGACATAGGAAGTCCTTCGGTACGAGCCAGACATGGAATACTCGTGGCTGGCCATATGGTCCTCACCTGCGCCCACAACGGTAACAGCTTCTTCATCCTCTTCCTCTTCTTCAGCATCCGCCAGATCCCTCAGAATCGACTGTTGGGCCCATGGAGAGGAGGATAGAAAGCCATTGGACGATCGCGCAGACGTGCTGGCCGCAGGTCTGCTCATTGCGTTGATGATGCGCTCGATGTGCTCTAAGTTGGTTGAGCCGGCTGGAAATAATATTGATGTTGGGAAATGATAAGATATACTCGACCGAGAAAAGGAACAGTGTCTGGTTGGACTACCAGGGCATATCAAGCGTCGTGGAAAAGACCTTCACCTCGACAGATGAGGATCGAAGACACCCTTCGCCGCCTTGTCCGCGACTTGGTCGAGGAACCTTAAATTACGTGACGGGAAAACAGTTAGCGCGATAAGCACATCGTTGCAGTGTGGAGAGGGCGAGGCTCGTGCCCATTGAGTTTCCTGTAAAGGCATGCAGTTCCGACGTCAGCTCCAGCATGATCTGCTCATCAGCATGCATTATACAGACTCCTACGATCCGGTGAGTGTACATGCATCGTCTAGTAGCAGGTGGCCGGCAATCAAGATGTAGAGCAAAGCCAAGATCAGATGACCAGTCAGCATTGCAACGTGGTGGGTTACACAAGCTCTGTCTGCATCAATCCTGAAGACGAAACCCGAGCTATGCTTCCTACAGCAGGCCTTGCCATACTGAGCAGTGTTGTAAATATCCAGGCGCCTTGATCTATTCTCTGGCTACAAGAAGCAAGAATTACGCTCAAGCAATCTGGCTTCGATCCTGACGAAGGGTGTTTCACAGTGAGTTGTCGAACAAAGCTGATGTCTTAGGTCGACAGAATAACCTCACATCGCAGATGTTGAGGGATTTCGGCGAAGAATGCGATCCTTCCTGTGTCGAGACCAAGGGGCTGTAACAAGAAAGGCTAAGCCTAACATTTGGATACCTCGCAGATACAGCACTTGTGGTGTAGAAATGCGTATTAGAAAGAAAAGGAATGTCGAGAAGGAAAAGAGATGGCACCGATTTTGTTACGGATCCATCTCGAAACTTACGTCCGGTACTGCCGGGGTCTTGACAGTCCTACTAAGGCGAGACAGTGCTACAGGACCCGTGTCGGCGGTGCGAAAGCATATCTTCACGAAGGTGGATGCCATGCGTGTGCGACAAACGAATGTCTGAGATCATTGATTATCTGAAGTAAAGGTTACTTGCAGATGATTAAGAGAAAAAGACTGAACGGACAATCAGACGCGCCGGCTCGCTGTTGGCACGGAAGCAACTCGTTTGTTTGCGTGCTCACTCCGTTTGTCCACGAAGCTGCTTCACCGAGCTTTGTTTTCTTTACCTCTCTAGCTTTTCTTCTCACTTCTCACCTCTCAATCCCGTGCAGAGATTTGAGCTACTCTCCAACATCACCTTCCTTTTGATTGCCATCAACAAGCCCTCCTCACTTCGTCAAGATGGCCGACATCTTCTCTTCCCATCCGTACAACAGCTTCAAGAGCATTCATCCCGCCAATCATCATTGTGATGCCTGCGACAGAACCATTGCTTACAAGGACAGAGCTGCCCATGAGCGCAGCAAGAAGCACAAGGCCGCGCTGGAGAAGCTGAAGGCCAAGGAGGCTGCTGCCAATGGTTGGTCTGCTGCCGATGGCAACGAGAACTCCGACCCCAACGCCTGCCACAACTGCGGACAGTGTCAGTGACCTTGACCACCTCCCATCTTCTGGCGTGATTACTGACCTCCGTTTAGCTGGTCACATGTCTAAGGAGTGCACCGAGCCCAAAAAGAAGACTGGAGCCTGTTTCAACTGCGGCGAGATCGGGTAAGCATACCGGATTTTCAAGTGCGTCTTCAATTCGCTAAGCATCTTCGTAGTCACAGCAAGATAGACTGCACCAAGGAGCAGGTCATCATCTGCAAGAACTGCAACGGTCAAGGACACATGTCTCGCGAGTGTCCCGAGCCTCGTTCTGCTGCCAACATCACCTGCAACAACTGCAACGAAGTCGGTCACTTCTCTCGCCAGTGCCCCAAGCCCAGAGACTATTCCAAGGTCATCTGCAACCAGTGCGGTCTCGGTGAGTACAGCCATTCATGTGATGAGACAGACGAAAATACTGACACTTAGCAGCCGGTCACACGGTTGTCCGCTGCAAGACCGATCCTGCCGACTGGGTAGTCCAGAACAGCGCTGGCTTTGGCGATGATTCTGCCACTGCTCCCTCCGGCAACGATGACTGGATGAACAGTGGCACCGATGGCGCTGCTGAGCCTGCCGCTGTCGAGGGCGACTGGATGAACGGCACCGAGGTTGCTGCTGCTGTCGCTGGTGGCGAGGATTGGGGTGCTGGTCCTGCCGCTTGGTAGTAGGTCGCGAGGCATGCATGAGGTTTTCATGTTTCTCGGAAGTGTTCGATATCTCTCGAATGTACCAGGCCTCCAAGTGAGTGAAGCGGGAGGGTGTCTGAGACTCTTTCAGGACTGATGGCTGCATAATCGCTCTATTCAAGTAGCTGCTTCTTCGCACAAAATGCAATGAGTTTGACCAGACATTGAATGTGTGCATTGATCTCTCTTTTCCATGTGTTTTGACGAACCATATCGCTCGTATCGACGCATTTTAACGTTGTGAGCTATGAACGCACAAGGCCTTTGTAAATCGGAGCCTCGTCAGCCAATCATGTAACAGTCTTCAGCATACAGGGAGGGCGTAGCCGTGGCAAGGTGGAATTATTTCATATCTAGTATTGGTGTGTTCTGACGCAAATGTAATTGGGTATTTATAACCTTAACCCCTGTTCAAAGTATTACCGGCACCTTTGGGGTTGTGTTCAACATACTCATCCCAAGCTCTGGCTTTCATGGTCTCCTCATCCGCCTTGTCCAAGTCATCCTCGTCAACCTCTGGTTGGATACCAGACTGGGCACCTCCACCTTCAATCATGCCACCGCGACGTTTCTCTTCGTCGAGATACTCGTCAATAGTCATGGTGGGCAAACTGTGATCAGGTCGGAAGACGCCAGCCTTCATTGTTTGGCGGGTATTGAGAAGAGTGAACGGGCGTAGCGGTTTGCCATCTTTACTTAGCATGGGACCCGACAGGCCAGCAGACATGGGGCCGTCCAGTTTCTCGGAGTAGCCATCATCAGATTTGTGGCGCTCTCTAATATCCGAAGGCCCTTGTTGCTGGCCTGGCGGTGGTGGAGGAGCCCTTGAGAGGATATGGAGCTCTTGAGCTATGGATTCCAGAGACTGGAAAGTTTGATGAACGCAAAATTCGATCTGGGTCATCTTCATGCGACGATGCATGTCGTCGTCATTCTGTAGAGCAGCAGGATTCTGTTCCAGATGTTGTAATTTTTGCTTGAGGTCCTTCTCTTGCTTGAAACGTAGAATCTTTCTCTCGCGGCGGGCAGCAGGATCTGAGGTCGAGGCAGTAGAAAAAGTTGACGGGTCTTCACGATATTGCTCGAGCAGTTTTAGGTCGGAAGAAGATAGGAGATCGTAGAGGTCGAGCTGGCGTAGGAACTTCTCGTACGAGTCTTGGGCGCGACGTAAAAGGGCTTTGCGGTCCTGAGACGACAAGCGCTGAATCAAGCAGGCAAGGCGGTATTGGGCGAGGAGATGGTGCAAGTCGTTGGTGGCAATGTCTTCGGCAGATTCATTGGGACTGAACAGGGCGATTTGGTCCTGGATGCGCAGACACTGCTCGTAGCTGCTGACGGCGGCGTTGACAAGTGCTTGGTGAGCGGCCGAATTTGTGTCCCATGAGCTCTCGATCTGTCTGCGTTTGTCCTCGGCCGTCTGCCATACTGTACGAAGCGATTGCGGCTCTTCAGACATGTTGTTGTGCTGATGGTGTGTAATGTTTGTTGCTGCAACTTTTGGTCTGGATTGACATCATTCGAGAGCGTGTGAAACATCCATCGACCACCGAGCCCCGCCTCTCTCACTTTGTCAACTCCAACCAACACTCCCGGTCACTATTACACACTGCCTTTCTCGCAAAACATAGAATATCTAGTCAATGGTCCTGCAGCGCGTGAGTGCCAGTGATCGGTTCGTATAGATTGAGCACTCTTGTGAAAGCGTAGGTAGCGACGGCCTCCTGCATCTGACAGGTCCATTGTCCGTCGCTTTTTCTAGCAAACGCTATCGCCCTTTCCATCTACATCCTGTTTCTCCCTCGCCCTGCCACATCTGACCTCTCCGTTTCCTATTTCCTATTTCCTTGCTTCTCACTCCTTCAACACCCCAGCCACAGTTTCTCCTCACCAAACACCCATCTTGAATGCTAGGTATTGATGAATGCTAACATGGCCATCGATCCGCCCTCCGAGAAGTCACATACCGACAGTGATAGCGATAGTGACGCTGATGTTGATGTATCGCCTGTGCCTCTCTCGTCCACAGAGAAACGTCGAGACCGCAAGCTCCGCTTTCAAGCGTGGTTGCAAAGCGCTGCTGTCAAGGAGATCCGCACTGCCGCAAAAGACAACAATCGCTCTGATGTCGCCGAGGAACTTTCCATCCGCCAGCTACTTGCTAGCCAAGAAACTACCCAAATCATTACCACTCCCAGAGAGTACCAACTTGAGCTCTTCCAGCGTGCTACTCAACAGAACACAATCGCTGTCCTCGATACTGGTTCTGGCAAGACTTTGATCGCTGTCCTTCTCTTGCGCCACACCATCGGTGAAGAACTTCAAGCTCGTCTGGAAGGTAAACCCCATCGTATCTCTTTCTTCCTGGTGCCATCTGTCCCACTCGTCTTTCAGCAGTTCGCCGTGCTCGAGCGCAACCTTGACTACGATGTGGATCGCCTGTGTGGCGCCATGATGACCGACAAATGGAGTAAGCGCGTCTGGGATGAGCGTTTCGCCAAATCTCATGTCATTGTCTGTACCCCTGACGTCCTCAAGGGTTGCTTGAGCTGCTCCTTCATCTCCATGCGCCAAATCAATCTCCTCATCTTTGATGAAGCTCATCACGCCAAGAAAGGTCATGCATACGCACAGATTATCAAAGACTTCTATCTTACCGACGTTGATGAGAAATCTCGGCCTAGGATTTTTGGTATGACGGCCTCGCCTGTCGACGCAAAGGTTGATGTTCGTCAAGCTGCTAGGTGTGTCTCGTCTGATTGACTGTTGGCCTCTACTGACGACCAACCATAGCGATCTCGAATACATCTTACACAGCAAGATAGCTACTGCAAACGACCTCACGTTACTCCAAAACGCCATCACCAAACCGTATGAGGAGCACTTGAGCTATACGACGTCCCATGCCATCTCTCCACCCAGTCAGCTCATCCAGGACTTAAAAAGCCGATTTGGCAGCATCAAATTTCTCGAAAGCCTGTTCGACCGTGCAATCAGGGTTCGTTCTCACCTTGGTGACTGGTGTGCCGATCGTTATTGGGGGTTTGCCTTGGCCGAGGAGCGCTCGAAAAAGATGGAGTCTCGTGTCGAAAAGGCTGCCCGCTTGGACGGTTCCACAGCACAAGCCGACTTCCAGATCGAAGAGATTGGCAAAGCCATGGAAATCGTCTCGAACCACAACTTCGGAAGCCCTCGAGCCAATCAGTCAGACCTTAGCAACAAGGTTCAGCGACTATATGCCTACCTAAAACACCACTACGAGCGTCCCACTGACCACCGCTGCATCGTATTTGTCGAGCACCGCAGCACTGCATATCTGCTTCACAAAGTCTTCGAGAATCTCGGCGGACCTCACTTACACGTAGGCCTACTCATCGGAGCGAGCAACGGTCGTCTAGATGACATCCAGTCCACTTTCCGCAGTCAAGTGGTTACCCTCATTAAGTTCCGCAAGGGAGAACTGAATTGTCTCTTTGCAACTTCCGTCGCTGAAGAGGGTCTTGACATTCCTGACTGCAATCTCGTCGTCCGTTTTGACATCTGCAAGACGATGATCCAGTATGTACAGTCTCGTGGGCGGGCCAGGCACAAGAACTCCAAGCTTCTACACATGACAGAGGAGCATGACTGGGATCATGGAAACACCTTGAGAGAGAACCGTGGAGCAGAGCATGTCATGCGTACCTTCTGCAAAGGGTTACCCGCCGATCGTCAGCTAGATGGCGATGATGATATGGTCTTCACTCGAGACATGGTCAGCCTCTATCCTACTTATACAGTAGCTGCTACCGGCGCCAAGATTACCTTTGGCTCTGCTCTTCAGATCTTGTCACACTTTGTGGACAGCCTGCCAAAGGAAGGCGAAGAAGCTCTACAGCCTACTTACATCACCACGAATCAAGGTGGACGTTTCGTCTGCGAAGTGGTGATTCCTGAACCTTCACCTGTTCGCTCGGCGACAGGTGACTCTATGACGAGGAAATCACTTGCCAAACGCTCAGCTGCATTCAAGGCCTGCAAAGAACTTGTGCTGTCGAAACATCTCGATTCTAATCTCGTTCCTGTCTACACCAAAAAACTGCCATCGATGCGTAACGCAGCATTAGCGTTGAGCTCGAAGCAAACCGGTATGTACGACATGCGCGTGAAGCCCCGTGTCTGGGAGCATCAACGAGGTTTGATGCCGTCCGTAGTGTACCTCACCCACATAGAATTCTCGGACGGGCTGGATCGTCCTCACCAGCCTCTGCTTCTCGTCACTAGAAGCCTGATGCCTGACTTTCCTGCGTTTCCTTTGTTTTTGAACAATGGCCGCAAGACTGACGTGGAGTTGACTACGCTAGTACCAGCTTGCAAAGTGTCCGAGGCCGAGCTGACCAAGTTCACTTCGTTCACTCTAAGCATCTTCAAGGACCTCTACAACAAGACGTACGAATTCGATGTCGTTAAGATGCCTTATTGGCTCATACCGTTCGAGCAGTCTGCTCAGCTTGCAGACACCAATTCTGCATCTTTCAAACTCATTGATTGGAAGGCTTTGGACTACGCTTGCGAGAACAACAAAGGATTCCAGTGGACACCTGATATGCCTGATTCGTTTCTGGTTGACAAGTTTTTCATCGATCCTGGAGACGGAGGCCGTCGCTTCTACTCGTCAAGAGTAGCTTCAGAATACAAGCCTTCAAGCCCTATCCCAGAGGGCTGTGCAGCTTCGAAAAGACAGACTGACATCATGGACTATACAGTCAGTCTATGGAAGAATACTGCCAACAAGAAGAAATCTTCCTGGAACCCTGATCAACCCGTTCTGGAGGCCAAGAAGATGCTTCACCGTCGTAACATGCTCGCAGAGCCTACGTCGAAAGAGGAACAAGACTCATCCAAAGTTCGAAGCTTTATTTGCCCTGAGCCACTCGTCATATCTGCTGTATGTATGTCCCGACTGTGCTTGACGATGGAACTAACGAGTTATAGCTTTCAACCTCTGTCGTAGCAAGCTGTTACGTTTTCCCCGCGATCATTCATCGCATCGATGATTATCTTATTGCAAAGGAGACGTGTGAAGAGCTTGATTTGACAGCTGATCTGTCGTTGGCTCTCGAAGCAATCACCAAAGATTCTGACAACACAGAAGATCATCAGACTCATGAACGTGTGAACTTCCAGCGTGGTATGGGAAAGAATTACGAGCGTCTCGAATTCTTGGGCGACTGCTTCTTGAAAATGGCAACTTCGATCTCGACGTTCACGCAAAATCCCAACGATAACGAGTTCGACTTTCATGTGAAACGCATGCTACTTCTTTGCAACCAGAACCTCTTCAATGCTGCGCAGAAGCTCAAACTCTACGAAAATATTCGCAGTGCTTCGTTTTCTCGTCGTACATGGTACCCCGAAGGTATCAAACTTTTGGAGGGCAAAGGCGCCAACAAGAACGGACAGGAGTCGATGAAGCATGCACTTGGTGACAAGACGATTGCTGACGTGTGCGAAGCACTTATGGGTGCCGCTTTTCTCACACACGACCAGCCTGGCAAGTGGCAGCCAGAGCACTGGCGTGATGCTGTGAAGGCCGTCACCAAACTCGTCGATAGTCCTGACCATACAATGACCGACTGGTCGGATTACTCTCGCTCATATGAAAAGCCAGCATACCAAACAGCTGAGGCCAGAGCTGCGAACATCGAACTCGCCAGGCGGGTCGAGAAGGAGCACGCGTACCACTTCAAATATCCACGTCTGCTCCAAGCTGCCTTCCACCACCCTTCTTACCCAAACTTATGGTCGGCTGGAATTCCATCTTACCAGAGGCTCGAGTTTCTGGGCGATTCGCTTCTTGACATGACCAGCATTACTCACCTTTTCTACAAGCATCCCGATAAGGATCCACAGTGGTTGACTGAGCACAAGATGGCAATGGTTTCCAATCAGTTTCTGGGAGCACTCTGCGTGCGACTCGGGTTCTACAAACATATCCTCTACAATCACGACTCCTTGCGTCAGCAAATCGCAAACTATGTTACTGACATCACAGATGCAGAAGCTGCCTCTCAGGGAGCTATGGACTATTGGACCACGGTGAAAGAAGCCCCCAAGGTAAGAATGAACGATAGTGTGTTCTGCGCGATTCCTTGCTGACAGCTCCAAGTGTCTACCCGACATAGTCGAAGCATACGTCGGCGCGATGTTCATTGATGCAGACTTCGACTATAGCGTAGTACAATGCTTCTTCGATGAGCACATGAAGCCATTCTTTGATGACATGGAAATCTACGATGACTATGCAAACAACCATCCTGTGGTAAGAGATGATTGGAATATTCCAGGTTCCGTTCGCTCACTGACCTACAATAACAGACTCGTCTGCACAACAAGATGCAAAAAGGCTTCGGCTGCCATGAATACAATCTGTTCAATGGCGAGGAGACTGAGGATGGTATGCAACCGCTCTTCTGGTCGGGCGTGATGATTCACGACTCTGAGCCCATCGGAGTGTGGAAAGCAAAGTCTGGTAGATATGCAAACATCAATGCGGCGATCAAGGCAGTGGAGGAGCTGGAGGGATTGGCGCCCTATGAATTCCGAGCAAAGTTCGGTTGCGATTGTCGCGAGGAGACTGTTGACGGAGGCGAGAACAATGGCACAGCATGATTACTCGAATGGATCAGAGGAGGGGTTTTCAGCATTCATTATAGCCTAGATTACGTACACAAAGATATTCTCCAGTTGCAAATTCTCAATCTGCAGATACAATCTCGTGTATTGCTCAACTTGACAGTCGTTCTTTATCATTGAGACATCGCTGTAACAAAGATTGTGATACTGAGTGAGGCGGTGACCCGTCGACCTGCTTTCAGATTTCTTGGAGCGACGGGATTCGCATGTGTAATCAAAAATAGAAGATCCCACGATTCAGGAGTGTGAGGCAGATGATGCTACAGACACAGAGTCTTTGATGTGCTTGCTGGGTGCATCGAAAGGGACGAGATGGATTTGGTCCCTTTCCGTTTACTCTGCGTCTCGGTGAAACTCGCCCATGCCATCAACCAAAGCTTTCTCCAACCCAGAAGCTGCTCTACCGATTTCACCACCCTCTTTCTTGGCCGCTTGAACACCACGGGCGACAGCACGTACAGCCGCATCGTCAAAGGCCCTCTTTCGAGCCTCTGCGTCGTCGTACATGGCATTCTCGGCATCCTTGGGAGCGCCAAAGAGGTTGAGAGCTCTGAACGGATTCGAACGAGCGTAGAGAACCTGATGCTCGGTACTGCACAGAGGGAAACAGGAAGCATTTGCCAAAGCCTGGTCGGCAGCATCCGCATCGGTAAAAGCAGCACGCAGGAACAAAGTCAGAATGTCCAGCTGCTTTACAAGCAGTTTCGAAGCAGCGCTGCCGGGTTTGCCGAACGAGACAGCACGCTCGGAGGACCAGTTGCCGGGTTGTGTGGTCGAGTGCCAGCCCAGAAGGGTCAGGAAGCAATGTAGTGTTTTGAGCCAGCCACCTGCGCAGCTGACGAGTTCTTGGCCGGCGGTTTTCAGCAGCCATTCGAGTACGTCGAGGGAGGAGTTGCGGATTTCGGCGGCTAGATGGGTCATGCCGGCGCGCACGTATAACAGCATGTGGTCGACATGGGTAGCGACGTGGGCTGGCGGCAGAGCACGCAGCAGTTTCGTGAGTGCGGCGCGGACAGAGTTTGAGGCATCGAGGATCAGAGGCTGGATTTTGGGAAGAATGGTCGCGACAGGCAAGGGCAGGTTGTCCGGGCGTTCGGTGATGATGTTGGTCAGGTAGTTGATAGCATCGCGACGCTGCGAATCGGTCTTTGAACTGGCGAGCGAAAGCTGGTGTGTGAATTGCTGGTCGAGCGAAGGCGCCGAGGACGCGAGCGACTGCTGGTTGAGGACAATCGACTTTGCCTTGAAACTCGTGTCGGTAAAGTTTGCAGCCTTTGCCTTTGTCTTGCCGACTTTGAGCTTGGTCTTTTGGAAGTCGGCCTTCTTTTCTCTCTTCTTTTTGGCGCTCGATCCCATCCTTGCTGCCCTTTCATCCACTGTCGAGCAGATCCATGCCACCAAGGTGAAGTTGCCGTCCGAGAAAATTCCACCCCGGTTTCCAACTTTGTTCGACGTTTTTTGCGGGGTTGTTATCTTATCAATCTTATCAATCACTTCGTATGAAAGGACAACAACCTGGCTCATGAAGAGGATTCAATTTAGCAAGATTCTTTGTCAATATAGCTACTGTAGTTATATATGCGTATTCTTCCCGGGTTAAATCTATGCTTTGGCTTCTTTACGTTGATGGCTCCCCGTACTCAATGTCTGGTTGAAGCTACCGTCTCTGAGACCCATGACTTAGTAGGCGATGGTAAGCCTCGTGCTGTCGCCTGTTCAACATAAACTGCTTCCCTGACACCTGTCTGATGGGAGAACGATTGTTGTGGTCGATGGGCTTCCGCTAGTTCGTCACGCTGCTAGCGGACTGTGTCTAGCTCAACCTCTTCCTGCTCTGCATCACCCATATCTTGCTCAAGATCACCATCTGCTTCATCAATAAAGCCGTTGGCGTAGCCATCCTCACTCTCTTCATCATAAGATGGGCGTCGCACGATTGGTGCCGAGACAGACGAAAGTTGAGCGTATAGAAGTACTTCCTTGTTTGATGGTCGAGTGGGCGATTTCGGCAGGCTTTTGGGCACCTCCTCTTTGAGCCTGGCGTTCTGCAGAAACGCTTGTTGAAACCGGGACTCTTGCGTTACTTCAGCAGCTTCGAAGGCTTCTTTCTGCTCTTGGACAAGGGAATCTTGGTAAGGAACTGTCGATCAGTCCGAGTTCTCAAAGTCGACGGGTGGATGCGGGCCTCTGAGTATGTCCAACTTCACGATTGACTTGGCAACCTTGCGTTTTCTGTTTCTTGACTTTGGTACTGTCAGAACGACAAGATTCATCGCATCGAACCCATCGGCACCTCTCTCGATGTCCTGCAGCGTTCCTGCTGAGAGGACAGATGTTGGTCGTTTGACAATGAGTTGAAGCTTCTTGGGCCGTGTGTTCAATGATTTCCTCAGCTTGCTCAGTGGTTGAGGCTTCTTGGTCCTCCGTGTACGCCTCTTGTTGCCACGACCGACAGGCATCAGTTCATCATCCGAGATAGAGTCGTGCTCAGAAGAGCTCACAGGACTCGCGGGTCGATCCGGTGATCTTACGAACGCGAGCTCGTGGGCCGGGGAGGACTCTGGGCGTCCTTGGACATTCTGTCGGGTAATACTCCTCTGGGCTTGTGAGACCTCGTCGTCTTCGTGGTCGACCTGTCCAGAGAGGGAAAAGGCAATTGAGCTTGGACTAGTAGGAAGACTGTCGTTACGAATAGGGGACGTCAATGTAACGAGTCTCTTGCGTTGCTGTCGGTCATCCGAGTTCGGTGAGGTGACAATTGAGCGGTGATGAATTCGTGCTTTCTTCGAGTAAGTCGCCAGAACCTTCTTCTTGGGTAACGGCGAGAACATGGCGCTGTAACAGTCTGGCTGCAGAATGTTCAATTCGAATTATATCGTTGGGAGGATAGTGGGAAACGGTAAGAACGCGCCATGCCGAGTGCTGCCTGTCAGGTGTCGTTCCTTCCTTCCTGACTTTGATCAAATTGAATTCGGTGAGAATTTTGTTTCAAGAAAAAAGGGACTTCTGCATGTGATAATGATAGGGTATCTCTTTCAAACGCTATGACTTTTCCAATGCCACCCCAACGCCTTGGGCTGTCGCATGGGTAATTAAAAAGGATTAAAGAAAATCTATGCAACTCATAAATGGAGCAGAGAAAGTTAAAGCATACGCCTGATGGCGGTCTCGCCCTTGTACTTGTCGAGGCCTTGGTCGAGGCTTCCCCACCACTCGAAGAGCATGCTCTGGCAAATGAGCTTGAACCACGGCGTGAACAAGAGCGAATCGTCCTTGAACATGGTTTTGAGCTCGTCCTCGGTGATGTATTTGGTGGCCTGGACTTCGTTGGGGTTCTCTTCGAGATCGACATCGGCCTTGATGAAGAGGATATAATCGACTGAAAAATAATTAGTCGGGGAAGTTTTTGACATGATCAGAAGCATATAACATACTCTCGTGCTCACCCCACTTGCCGTCGCTGGGAGCGACGTAGTGAATGCGAGTGAGGAAGTGGAACTGGTCCAGAGGAACCTGGTGTGCCTTGATTCCAAGCTCTTGGTCAAGCTTGCGCTGAGCAGCACGCTTGACACCCATGATAGCGGTCTCGAGGGTAGAGCCAGTCTCGGTGGGGACACCAAGAGGGTGTGAGCAGCAGGTGTTGGTCCACATATCGGGGAAAGTGATCTTCTCAGAGGCTCTCTGTTGCAGAAGCAGACGGTTCTTGTTGTCAAAAAGGAAGACGGAGAAAGCGCGGTGCAACAGGCCCTTCTCAATGTTCTCCATCAAGTGGCCTAGCGGTAGGAATTAGCAACAGAGAATGTGGTTGTCGCATCAGGAGTGGTACGTACAAACTTTCTTGCTGGCACTACCAATGGGCAAGTCGTTCTCGTCAAGGACGATGCAAACTTCGTCCATGAGACGGATTTGCTCCTCATCGTAGCCCTCGAGGTCGTTGTCCTGGGTGGCAGAAACGGCATTGGCTAGGGAGGTGTTGATTTGGGGAAATAGGCGGAGGATGTTCTCAGCGGTGATTTGTGGCGGCTGGGTGACGGTAGTGGTGGTAGACATGTTGGCGACGGCGGATTGAGAGGTTTCGAAGTGGTCGGATTTGTCAAGACTGGGACAGAGGCAAGGGGAGAAAACAAAGCGGTGGACCGGGTGGAATTTGGGCGACCCTGAGAGCCTCGACCCATGGCAATCTCCAATCCCGTCCCACGCCAAGGTGGTCTCAATTGGGCCGAGATTGAATCGCGCGCGTCCACTCCGCGTTGTCTCAGGCTTGGCCGATGTTGTTTTGTCGGCTTTCTGTTTGGCAAGCACAACCCCCCAATTGCGCCTGTCCTCATATACCCATACCATGTCGTCTCTTCTCGACGCCGTGATCCGTTCCGACAACGATCACAATGATTCACGCACTCCGACAGCTCGATCCACACAAAGAGATGGCTCCCGTCCTCGAGGCCCGCCATCTGTGAGCACCCCAGGTCTGGGTAGCGACGCTTTTGCTTATCGAGATGATGAAGTCGTCGGCGTACGAGGCAGCCGTAGAGGCCCATCTACCGCTGGTCCACGCCCTGAGGTTGAGCACGTCATGGACACGACGGCCGAAAGACTGGCTCAGGAGTTCGAACACTTCCTCAACACCTTCACAGAAGAGCCCATCTCGTCTGCCTTGGCTCCAGCTTCCAGCGCTGCCACCACCGACAGATACTACATTGAGCAGATCAAAGGCCTGGCCCGCTACTCGCTCTCCACCCTGTACGTCGACTACAGGCATCTCGATGGTGCCAAACCCGTACTCGCCCAAGCCATCCAGCAAGACTTCTACCGTTACCACCCTTACATGATCCGTGCCCTGCACAATGCAATCGCTACCCACGCTCCTCGCTACTTCCGTCAGCATCGCCAGCCAGGCTCTTCGGCCCCAACCACTGAGGATGCTTCGGTCGACAGCCACGACGATTCAACCACCCACAAGACATCCAATCAGCAAACCGACAAAGTCTTTACCCTTGCATTCTACAACCTCCCCCTGGTCTCACGAGTTCGGCAATTGCGAACCAGCCAGATTGGTTCCCTCCTGTCCATCTCGGGCACTGTCACACGCACATCCGAAGTGCGTCCCGAACTCTCGCTAGCCACTTTTGTTTGCGACGTCTGCAACACACTTGTCCCCAATGTTGAGCAGATCTTCCGCTACTCGGAACCTACACAATGTCCCAACTTGACCTGCGGTAATCGTCAATCATGGCGTCTGGACATTCGCCAGAGCACCTTTGTCGATTGGCAGAAGCTCCGCATCCAAGAGAACAGTTCAGAAATCCCCACTGGCAGCATGCCCAGAACCATGGATGTCATCCTGCGCGGCGAGATGGTCGACCGTGCAAAGGCCGGCGAGAAGTCCATCTTCACAGGTACTCTCATCGTTGTCCCCGATGTTAGTCAATTCAGAGTGCCCGGCCAGCGCCCGCAAGCCACTCGCGACACCAGCTCCACTGCCAGAGGTGGCGAAGCTGGTGGCACCGGTGTGGGCGGTCTGAAAGCCCTTGGTGTACGCGAACTGACCTACCGCTTGGCTTTCCTGGCCAACATGGTCACTCCTGACGCTTCCACCGCTGGTCAGGCCTCCACCCAACAACTCAGAGGTCAAGCTACAAACATCATGAGCTCGCTCAACCAGGCAAAGAATGCCGATATGGATAAAATTGGTGAAGATGCTCAGTCCGAGTACCTGGCCTCGCTCAGTCCCAATGAGATCAACGAGCTGAAGACCATGGTCCACAGTGACAACATCTTCATGCGCTTAGTAGATTCCATTGCTCCCATGATCTATGGTCACACTGTCGTCAAAAAGGGACTGCTTTTGCAATTGATGGGTGGTGTGAGCAAGTCCACGCCTGAAGGAATGGCACTTCGTGGAGACATCAACATTTGCATTGTTGGTGATCCCAGTACCAGCAAGTCGCAGTTCCTCAAGTACATCTGCTCCTTCATCCCTCGTGCTGTTTACACTTCTGGCAAAGCCTCTTCTGCCGCCGGTTTGACCGCTGCTGTCGTCAAAGACGAAGAAACCGGCGAGTTTACTATTGAAGCTGGTGCTCTGATGCTTGCTGACAATGGCATTTGCGCCATTGACGAGTTTGACAAGATGGATATCTCGGACCAGGTCGCTATTCACGAGGCTATGGAACAGCAAACTATTTCCATCGCCAAAGCTGGCATCCAGGCCACTTTGAACGCCCGTACCTCTATTCTTGCTGCTGCCAACCCTGTGGGTGGCCGTTACAACCGCAAGACTACACTTCGAGCCAACATCAACATGAGTGCTCCTATCATGTCTCGTTTCGATCTCTTCTTTGTCGTCCTGGACGAATGCAATCCAGCCGTCGACGCAAAACTGGCGCAACACATTGTTGATGTCCACCGCTTGCGCGACAATGCCGTCACACCAGAGTTCAGCACGGAAACACTTCAGCGCTACATCCGCTTTGCACGTCTGTTCCAGCCAGTCTTTACCGACGAAGCCAAAACCACTCTGGTCGAAAGATACAAGGAGTTGCGTGCCGACGACTCACAGGGTGGAGTTGGCAAGAACTCTTACAGAATCACGGTCAGACAACTTGAAAGTATGATTCGCCTGAGTGAAGCCATTGCAAAGGCAAACTGTGTCGACGAGATTAGCCCTGACTTTGTGAACGAGGCCTTCCAGCTTCTGAGGCAAAGTATCATCAGTGTCGAGAAAGATGATATTGATATCGACGATGAACACTCCGATCAACTCCTAGGAGATGTCATAACAGCTGCCGAGCAGGACGATGAGCTGGATGCAATCATGGGCGATGATGCGCCGCCTCCTCCGAGACAAAAGACCGTCATCACAGCCCAAGAATATAGCGATATTGTGCATAGTCTAGTCAACAGAATCGTCTCGGACCGTGAGCGAGAGGAAGATGGCGTTGAAGAGGAAGATCTTGTGACCTGGTACCTTGAGTCTAAGGAGCACGAGTTGGAGACTACCGAGGCACATGCTGCCTTGCAAGACAAGACAAGGAAGGTTCTGAAGAGAATGGTCAAGGTACGTTCAATCGATTGTGTTCTAACCCCAAGTACAAGTTGCTGACTATAAGAACAGGACAATATCCTCTTGCGTATCCGAGGCGATGTCACTGCAGACGAGTCTGGCATGAGTTCAGCGCAGAATGAGAAGGTTATGTACATTATACATCCTAATTGCGATCTCGAGGATGGTGTTCGAGTCTGAGTGGGCGTTTGATTATGGGTCCTGTTTTTCGATCGGTGTTTGAAGGTTTATGGTGCACCAGTGGGAAGGGGTGTTGGTATGGAATGGCGTTCTGGCAAGGATATACCACGCGAATTTCAGTCATTTCTTTTTCGTACCTCTGGTGTAGCATTGTCGTAGCTTGTCGTAGTGTGAGCTCGCTATATACACACTATGCTCAATGTCTAACAGGGTCATCCAACGAGCAAACATATTTCCATCCTGATGTGAAGATATTGAAGGAGGACAATAGTGTGTATACAGTAGCATGACGTTATGCCTAGCTGGGGAAAGTTGCTTTGCAGGCACGAAAAGTCACTTGCTGTATAGATATCACATTTCATTTCTCTGTAACATACATATTTCGTACACGTATCATCATGGCCCATCCTTTGCTTTCGGAGGTCCCAGGTCCTCGACGACCGCCTTCAATGTGCCTCCTCCATGTTTGGAAGAGGGCTTGTCGACAGGCGCCCTTTGTTCCTTCTCTGGCTCTTCTTGGTTCACTTGCTTGATTTCAAGCGGCTCGACCTTCATATGCGCCAACTTCTGTTTCGCTCCCGAGTCAAGAACTCCCTCTTTTCCTGCGGCTGCATCCTCAACTGAAGTCGCACCCTCAGTAGCGTCCGTCGCAGCCTGCGATGCCGGCTCAGAAGACACTCCGTCCCCGAGGATAGCTTTGGCAGTCTTCTTGCCTGCGTCTTCCTCCTCCAGCAGATCCTGTTGACCGATAAAGCAGAACAGATCACTTGTCTTGCCCAAGTCGTATTTGCGATCATTGGAAGCTTCAGCAGTATTGCAACCACCGACTTGTGCTCTCAGCGCTGGACGGTACTCTGTTGCCTGGTTCGCAAAACTTTCGCGTTCAATCTTTTGTCCAGTATAATCTAGTGCGGGCAAAAGTGCGATCTCAGTGAGCTCAGTCTCGTAGGGCAGTAGAGCATGCAAAGGCTGAGAGTGGTGTAGCAAATCGTGCTCTTTCTGTTCGAGATATTTCTCTTGTCGGTGTATCCGATCTGCGGCTGATTCTGCGCGAAGGAAAGGTTCTTCTGCGTCAGGTCGCGTCTCTTTTTCCGTTCCCTTTGGCGACTCATCGGTTTTTGCGCGTTTGTTCATGTACTCTTCTGGCTTTTGGAAGAGGTCACGGTGTACAGTAGCCCATGTTCCTGCATCAAGTTGAGCAGGATAGTGGTTTCTCCATCCTCTTGCACGCATCAGCTCCAGCATATATTCAAGCCATCCGGGTTGAGTCTCCGAGACGAGTTTAGCACGTTTTGTGGGCGCTTGATGTACCGAAGATGTATCATGAGCCGCACGAAGACGGTTTTTGAGATAGTCGTGTACTTCGGCCCAGATGTCGCCGAAGATGAGAGCTGCATCGGCGTTGGGAGCTTGCCATAAGAACGGTACGGTCAAGTCTTCGGGCGTCTTTGGTTTCCTCTCGGTATCAGACATGGTCAGTGGAACAAAGGGACCGGTACCATTGAGATAGGCATCGGGAGTTGCAAGCACCACTCCGAAGAGATTATCGCCATCATCTGATCCGTATGCTGCATAACGGTGTTGCAGGACGTGGTACATGAGATATTGGTAGTATAGAGGCGACAGCTCGGTCTGCGTTGAGAGCAACAAGACATGAGAGTGGTCAGGATCGACAGGATAAAAGGATTCTAGGAAGCGAAGAGCATTGTTTTCGGTCGTGGTTTTTGCAGTAGAAATGCGATGGTGAACCTTGACTTTGCGTTGGCGTGGGCCAGTAGGATCTTGGTGTGGAGGCCATTCGAAATCTCGTAAGTAGTCGCGTGCAAACGGCTCGACATCGGGTGGAAGATCGATGGTGATTTCGGGATGAGAGAGGCCGCTGTAGTCGGCAGTCTTGATCGAATGCAAAAGACGCAAGAGCGAACCTGACGATCGAGGCTGAGCGTGGATGAGAATATTTACGCTAGGCTTGTGCCATGAGGTCAAGCCGCCAGTATCGAGGCGGGTCATCCATAAGAAGTCCTCGTACTTTCCCTTTGGAATCTCAATGAGCGGTGTGGCTAATACACCGAGTTTCGAACGCAGACCTCTAATGAAGAAGGCATCTTCGACGGTGGAGTCATCGGTGATGACGGCTTGCGGGTGCATATACATATGAATGTGGCCAAGAGCGCCAACTACAGAGGCTTCTGCGCGAGCGTCGGTACTATACTCTGAGTAATCGCAGCGAGCATCGTGGAAGATTACATCACATTGGGTGCGATCAATGCCATTTATCTCGAGCACGTCCTCCAGAGGAATGGCGTCCCGGCCCATCAGAGTAAAGTGTACAAAATTCTTGTCTATGCGGGCCATTTCGCAGGCCATGGGCAGCAGATTTGCAGCGCTTCTGAGGTTGGAAGCAGCGTATAAGACGTTCCTATTATCTTTTCTGTGCCCCATGGTTCGAGCAATGGCCTGGATGGTCTTTGCCAACTTGTAGAACTTGACGGGACCGGCATAGTAGTGATCCTGTTGAGCGACGGGTTGCGACTTCGGGGGAGGACCGATGGGCTCTTTGGAAAGAGTGTTCGGACGGGCAGCTTGTTGAGCAGCAGGACGAGTCGGCGGCCTGTAACCAAAGTCGACGCCATTAACCTTATGTCCAGGACGGAGCGAATGGCCCATACGTTCATCGACGCTACCCAGATCAGTAGGAATGTTGTGGATGAACAGCCATATCAGAAAGGCTCCGAGCAGACCGAAGGCCAGGCGGCGCCGGCGCATGCGCAGCATCGTGGCCCAGGACCATGGCTGTGAGCCAGGTCGACGGCCGAGGTCATCGTCGCGCTTGCCCAGATAATCGTGGCCGCCAAATGCCATCTCAGCGTGTCATGATGCTCGTTCTTGCTTTCCTTGGTCTTGGATGTACTCGATTACAAGCGATTGGACTTTGTCCTTCTTCGGCGATAACGCTACACCGTCAACATGGTCTGTGCATAGGTATACAGTACATCTTCACTTCTACTCCGTACGTCTGTCTTGATAGACCAATCTCCATCATACTCGAAACCTTTCAGATTCTGGCGTGCAATTTTGTTTGTGATAGAATACAATATACATATTGGACTTATATCTTGTTGCTGCCGCTCCCTCCCATCAACACTCGCCCACAATCTTTTCCCTTGCTGCCACCTGCTCTCTCAATTTGACCTCATTTCGTGGCCTGAACTTGACTTCGTAGCGGTGTGGTAAACAAACCAGACTCGTCGGGTCAGAACTGCCCTTGACCGGGTGTGTTTCGACCTCTGTCCCCTTTTGGATCTCGAAGCTGCTCAGCATCCTCATGAACACGAGATACAGCTCCCGGTTCGCCAACAGACTTCCCGCACACATTCGGTATCCAACTCCATATGTAAAAAGAGGTGCATCTGGCTGCTCGATCCATCTTTCTGGTCTGAACACTTCGGCATCCTTCCAAACAGCTGGGTCCATGTTGCATGCCCACGCATTCAAATAGACCGTCGTCCCCGCCGGAATCAGCTTGCCTTCGTATGTAATGTCCTTGACCGTCGCTCGAGGAAGAGCCAATCGTAGCACTGTATAATACCTGTGTGTCGTCAGTTACGTATCGCCAGCCATCAATGCTGCTTTCAAGTACCTCAGGCACTCTTTGACCAAAGCCATCACGTATGCGCACTTCATATCGTCCTCTGGTGCGCAAAGTATTTCATCTTCGCCATACATCTTTCGGATCTCCGATATAGCCTTCTCTTGAATGTCTGGTCGTTGACCGAGCAGCGCAATGCTCCAGGCCACTAGTGTCGTTACTGTATCGAGCCCTCCGCTGAGCATGGTCAAGCTGATACTCGTAAGCTCCTCCTTATTGAGTTTTGCTTCCTTGTCCTGGATGACGTTGGCCTGAATGCAGGGCTTATGTGTTCCCTTCTCCATGCGATCGTCCAGGTCTTTGTTCAGTTTGGTCAGGTACACATCGCGGCGCTGTCTCATCTCCTTGGCTCGCTTCGAGCCAACACTGAACGGGTTCAGACGGAGGAATGGCACATAGTCTTGCAAGTTTCCTGAGGTACTTCTGAACTAAAGCGAGGTCAACGAGTGCGTGTTGGAATCTGTAACGAATGCAGCATACCTTGGAGATCTCTTCCTCAACTTCTGTGATCTCATGGAATAGAGGATCATCTCGACTACCCATTCGAGTGCCCCAGTTCAGCGTCAGGGCTAAGCTCAGACTCAGGCGTTGGATCATGGGCATTGGGTCAACAGATTGTGTACCAGCGGCTCCATACTCCAGACCTTCTTTGACGAATGCCAGAGTCTCTACGTCAAGATGATCGACATAACTGGCGACTGAAGGCTTGTTCAGGGCGGACGCAGCACCTTTGCGACGACGTTTGAGACTCTCACTGAACGGTGACGTTCCGATGGTTGTTCCTGCTGTGTTGGATAACACCTAGGCTTCGATTAGTCCAATCGAACAGCACTCATTATCTTGACTAGTCCATACCTTGTGGAAGGTGTAGAAGACTGGCCTAGAGCTGAGGGCCTGTGAAAAATGTCCGAATAGAACACGGGCTGATTCTGCAGAGTTGCAAACGATGACAGGAATGTTTCCTAGTTGAATCTGATACACATCGCCATATATTTTTGACCACTCTCGGTACTGCATACTAGTCAGTGAGAGCACACGCCATGCATGCTGAATAAAACGACCTTCTCCGCGGCATTGTACTTTATGTCTGGGATGTTACCAAAGACTGGTGTTCCTGGTGGTCCATCGAAACCTGGAATTCTCGCCTTCTTCCGTGCAAACTCGTTGGTCACAAAATATGACAATGGTAACAAGAGAAGTATGATGGCAATGGATCGGATGGGGTGATCAATTGCCTGGGTCTGAACAAACATTATCAGAAGAGAAAGCATCTTGACGATTCGCACAAGTAAGGATAGCTACGTGATTGTGAAATGTTGCTGGCAGCTAAGAGCTCTTATTACCATGCAGGTAGTATACGTACCCCGCAAGCGGCCTACAGCGCCGTGGGGTGTGCGGAAAGAAGAAGCAGGTATAACAAAACGGCCATATTCCGTAATGCGGAACCATTACCGCACATCAACCTTCAGATTGTATGCACGCGACGGTTTGCTCCAGTCAACATCTCTCAAAGCTTGGTCGTCTGTTGCAAGGAACAAGCATTCGGCAACTGTAGTTCGGACCTGATGTTGTCAGCTTTCGGTCTCGTTCTATGGCTATGTGTGCTTTACCGTTGGGTATGGGTTTGTTTTCAGCATGCTCGCAAGCTTCTTCAGAGTATCGGCACGAGTAGTCGATATCTCAGCCAACGCCTGGTAAACCTCGATGGCTGCCAGTATCCTGGGGATATTATTCGACTTGAAGTGGGCTTTCTGGACCAGAGACAACAGGACTCGCCAGCTAACTCCAGGTTAGAGTGATCGATCAGAGGCTTGTTGAGTGGACTTACTTGAAGGGGCTGTCTGATGGGATGATGGAAGGAAGAGTGTCTAGCAAATATGCAATGAGCTCCAATAAAGGTTGAGTCTCGGCTTCTTTGGCTATCAACTCTCGCAAAAAGCTGGTCAACGTGGACAAGCAATCAGATCTCATGTCAGTACTTCCACGCGATATCGTGTCGACCAGAGCCATGCGGGAGGCTCGTAGTAATCCCTCTGCGCCCACGCCAGCACATGATATACTTCCTTTCAAGATCGCATCACGTTTCCAGGCAGGCGGATTATGATTGAGAGGCGAGAACAAGTTCGCGAAGTATTGGTAGCTCGTCACATCCATGTCGGAAGCACTATACTATCGTTAGCTGGTGATGTAAGTGGAATATTCAAGAGCAAACAACTGACCTTTCCAACCCAGAGATGCGTGCCAGGCACCTTGCAGCTTGGATTCGTACCCTGTCCATCTTCTCAGGAGCGAGGCGAATGATGTTGCCTTGCAGAAGTTGCTTTGACGCAGGTTCAAGCAGTGGCTGGCCTGCTTCCCACATACCTTGAACACACTGAACAGCCTTTGTTCGTACCAACGACCCAACGTCGCCCCTTTCAGTGATAGTGTAATCGTTGAGACCTGCATCAAGCGCCAAGAGGACCTCTGGCAGCACATCAGTGCCAACGGCCCCTGCTTGTATCATTAATTCCATGGCATGCAAAGCAACGATCCGCCATTCGGTCAATGGGGCTGTCTGGATCATGTTGGAGAGAAGATTGCAAGCCGCGATCGGATCACAACTGTAGATATCTTGCAACCACGGGAACGCCGCTCCAAGAGCAACAACACGCCCAGAACCTTGCAAAACCATACCCGATGAATCGTGCGCGATTCTGGTCAGACAATCTGAGAGATCGAGGATTGGGGTCGTCGTAAGACCTGACTGGCTCAAAAGTGAGAGCGCTCTGACTAGACGCGGCAAAACTTGTAAGGTAGAACTTTCTGAAGAAGAGATCAGACCAGACACGATCTGGCTTAACTTGAGTTTCTGTGGCGGCAGATCCCAATGACTCGCTGTGGGTAACAGAGAGAGCTCCGACAGAGAAGCTATAAGTCTTGCTACAGCGGATGGTAACTCTGCACGTATGGCTCGCGCGGTGTGGCTTCGAAAGAGACCCACGTCTATGATGATGAACAAACCCCACAATGCGAGCAGATATGATATGCCTTCCTTGCTCGGATCGGGTTGATCACTTTTGGTCTGTTGAAGGATCTTGTTGTCGATGATCTTCGACAGCGCAAGCATAGATCCATGACACTGTTCTATGTCGGAACCAGGGAAAGCATCGAGACATCGCTGCAAGTGTACAAGCGTGATAGTGACATGCTGAGGGGTTTGGGGTGCACATAGTAGACCAATAGACTCCGCTGCAGCCTCACGAGAAGAAACATCAGTAGAACCGAGGCCTCTCCACTGTCCAAGCGCAGTCAGCAGAGCTTTCCGATACATGGGATCGAGGTCTGCGGCATTTTGAGCCACATCTACCATGGCGCGCTGTCGGAGTCCAACTGCATGATAATCGACAACTTGGACAAGAGATATACCATTGCTGACTTGATCAGGATGCCTGCCGGTAAGCTCTTGTAGAGCAGCTGACGACCCTCTTCTGATGTTGCCGGAAGGATCCAGACAAGCAGAAAGCAGAAGCTGAACAGCAACTATTTGGATGATAGACGCAGCATTAGCATCTTCATAGAAGACCCAATCAATGAGGGAGATGTCCGCGGACAACAATTCCTTGGTGGTGTATCGCCGTGACAAGGACCAAATTCCGAAACAGGCGGCATCGCGGACGTTGCTTCCAGTACTTACACCAACAGCAGATCTCTGTTCGAAACTAAGTGCCAACAACAAAGCGTTCAAAATCTCGGGAAGTTGTTGCGGCGAGGCCGATCTCCTGAATAACGCATGCGCCAGGGTCAAGGTGAGACCATGCCATCTCAGCGCATTTGCAGCTCCGAAGTCAGGTCTTTCGGAACGCCTGGCAGGCATGTCCTCGTTGAAGCTATCGAGGACCGCCTGAACAACTTCATGTCCCATCTCTGGGTCTAGTCGTAGAACTATCATACTCAGTGCTTTGCTGGCAGCGAATCTGACCGGGGTATCGCGATCTTCAAGAGATTGTAGGCCGTACTCGATCGTCTCTTCTACGACACTAGATGCCTCGAAAAAGTCAACGAGATTGTCAAACGAGGACTGTAAGCTCAATAGTGCTACGTTCCGGAGTAGCTTCACAACGAGTTTCTTGGTGACAGCGGACGAGCTCAGGAAAGCAAGCATCGCGTCGTCCATGAGTCTTTTGCCGGCGGAGTAGATGGAGGGTATGAGAGAAGCAATGCCTGTAGTATCGACCGACACTGTCATTCCAACCAAGAAACGAAGTGGACCTAGGAAGGTGTGCAGGTTAGAGTTCGGCGAAGCAGATGGGTTCAGGAGCTTCGTCAATGCCCAAGACACTACTGCAGCAGGAAGCTTGAGGCTTTGCATATCAGGTCTGGTGACCAAACGTACAAGCATCTTAGCAGCAGCGTCTTGTTCTCGAGTAGCGCTTGCGAGATAGTAGATGCCCAATGCTATCACACGTCGTGCGATTGAGGGGACCTCTGATTGTAGAGACATGTGCTCATGACCTTCCGAAAGCTGAACGGGTCTCGATATGGAACTAAGATCGAATGGCACAAGCATCAGGTGAGTTAACCATAAAAGCGAGATGTACGACTTCTCCCAGGCAGTATCGGAGTCCGCACTCAGGGTTTTGAAGTCCTCCAGATTGGACAATATGAGCTCAAGGTACCTGGGCTCATTGTTGAGGAAGCCGATGATTATCTTCTCTCCTCTGACCTTGCAAAAGGTGTACAGTAGCTTACTGGCAGCCACATCAAGGGGAACTGTCTGAGCGGAAGTTGACTTGGGTTGAGAAATCTGTAGGAAAGCTAGATATGCTTCCACGATCGGAGGCAACAGAATTTTGAGATGGGTATCGAGCAGCTGCGGTTCCGCTTGGAAGGGCTCGACCTATACAACGTATCAACATCATAAGAGTTTGAAGGAAGATAGAAGATGTACCAATTGAATCACATGGTCGAGATCGCGTGTGCGAACTAACTGGTGGACACGCTTTGCTCCCCGTTTCCATAGCAGTTTTGAGAGGGCGACCTGAAGATCAGACAGTAATCCTGCCGAGGCGCGCATCAACTGTAATTCATCGTCGACTTCGGCGGTCATCTTGAGATTCCCCTGTCCTATTAGACTGCGGAGGGCTTGAAGTGCGTGCTCAAATAATCACAACAGAAGGCCGGCCATGTTATCACCCGCGCTGCATCGACGCCAAGGAATGGTATATCGACCTCGATTTTTTCCCTGCTTGTTAACCACGAGTTTCATCTAGGGTTTACCAACTTGATTTTGGAAACTCATGCTGCTGTCATTCACACAGATATCCTGATGTCTGTGCATCGTGCTGTATCGAAATCGTCACTGGTCTTGAACTTCCGTCCTCGGGTCTTGGCTGATGAATCGGTCTTATCACAGAATCTCCCAGTCTCTCACATCTAATGGTAGACACAGTAGACATTACGGCTTCTGTTGCAATCGCTGCTATGCCCAAGGACTGTCTGTTGCATCTCAAATCCTCCAAAAACTATTCCTTGCACCTACCAAGCATACATCGATTGGGTCTTACTCGCGTCCTCCAAATCTAGCACGTGACTTCCACATGCATCAGTAACCGGAAACGACTAAGCTCGTGCAGGGCTCTCGATAACGAAAGCACTTCACTAGAGAGCATACACGAATTCTTACTATACCGCTTCCTCCTCACGTGATAGGCATATAGCAATCAACTATCATAGGACCGGACTCAGGTCCTCAGGTGTATGTCAAGCGAACTATAGAGTGAAGGCCAGAACGTTACGAAGATACCGTTGCAATGGTAGTAAAGGAGTTAATCCTTTTTCTCATAAGTACTGTGCATTCTCATAGAGCTGCGCGTTACACACTTTTGCACACGGAAAGGGCAGCATGATTGAATTAGATGTGTTGTGACTAGATTCCTGATTCTATCTGAAAATCGTGATCTAGAGCTCTGAACTCTTTGGGTTGCTCAACCAAACAGTCGGGACCCGCGGTACCTGTGGACTTAGCCGTACCAGTCCCTTGATATCTCTACGGTCAGTTGTTCCTCCTGTAAGTCTTCTCATTCCTGATCGAAATCCCGCTCGTAGCCCTGCCGCAGAAGGAGCTCGCGAGTTACTGCTGTGGACTGACAAAGCATCATCAGATGTTGTCATACGTGATATCGAGAGATCGTCGTCCGAGAAGGGCTCGTCAGCAGTATCTTCTTCATATTGCAAATCCGTTATCACTCGGGGCATGTGATGCATTGCGGCCATAGGCGAGGTCACTGACCTCGCATGGAGGGCAGGCCTTGTAGCAATAATGGCTGGGTTCGAAGCGAACGCCCCAGGATTCATGACGAGCGGTTCACGAGCCAAGCCGAACCTCGAGTCCGAGAAACCGTTCTGGAAGGAAGTTACAGAGGCATTGCGTTTGAGCGACTTGTGCAGTATAGGAAGAGTCTGTTGTTCGTAGACGTCCTCACGGTCTTCGATTGACCCTCGAGACATCTCTCTGGTCGTGGTTGTCTTTCGGTCATCGAAAAAGTCGTCCAGACTATCAAGCTTGAGGACCAACTCGCTCATACTACCGTCAGCACGTATCGACTCGGACATTGCTGTCGCACGGGGATCAAAGTAGGATCCGTGATGGTGCTCGTCGGCGAATGCTACATCAGGCGTACTGGTTATCTCTGTGCCATCTGCGTCCAAACAAGTGTAATAGACAGCCATGACGTTCTTTCTTGCCCTCTCGGCCTGGATGGCTGGCATTGGTATTGACCAGCCGGACTCCTCAGGTATGCCGTAAAGACTTTTGGTACTGTCATACTCCTTGCGTGTTGCGCGTGTCGAGTGTGATCCTGCCATACTCATACGGAGATGCTTGTTGTCAAGAGGTGTGCCTGTGACAGACATGATGTTGTCGAGCACATCAAGGGCTTGTTGACAGTAGCTGGTCTGCAACAATCGCAAGAGGGGTGAGATAAGATCTGGCCCTTGTGAGACAATCTCCGGCCTTCTCATGTCGATTTGGGGAATGAGAACACATAGCAGTTGCATAACTGTGACTCTAAACCACGGGGTCTGGTTATTCAACAGTCCGATGAGGAAGACCAAGCTCTGGTACTCCATGGCCGGGAACCAGACTGCTCTTGCTGCAGCGACAACTTGTGTCAAGAAGTCGTTTGCATTACGATATCGTTGTCTTGCGAAGCCGTCCAGTGCGTGAGCCAGATCAGGCAGTTGCTGAGCTTCGGCTACACCAGCAAGCGAGTCTGCGGACTCGAAGCACATTTGATTGCTGCTGTCATCCTCATAGCAGTGGAGGTAACGAGGAAGATTCGCGAGAAGTGTAAAGAGTAGACGAGTGTCGCCACCAATAAGACTGCTGGAAGGTAGCTTGATCATTCTCTCGAGCATTTCCAATGACCGGTCAAGACAGGCGTTCGATCTCAATCCTTTCAAGACCAATGGCTGGAGACCTTCAAACTCACCATCCCATTTTGCAGGTTTGTTCTCGTTGAAGAGTTTGATTACAGCAGGATCACTAAGGTCGAGTTTGTCCAATAGCCTATCCAGCATCGAAAGACTCGCTTGAAACTCCTGCTCGAAGATAGTATCAAGGCAGGCGCTCGTGGTCCAGAACAGTTGAGGGTATTTGATCAAGTCTTCGGGCTCAAGAGCACTAATGATACATCTTAGCGTGATGAGAATTTCTTGAGAAAACGTCAAACAGTCATTCTCATCGTCGGCAATAGTGTTTGTCAGACGAGCCAGCATGTCGGCCATCATCTGTCTATCGAGTGAGTCGATGATGCAGCGGAAGATCTGGAACGAGCGACATGCTATGTGACGCACTGCACAAGTCGTCGCCCAAACGAGACTCATCCTTGCCCAATCTCTACGTATGTTGTCTCCAGTTCTTTCATTATCATACGAAAAGCTCAGTACTCTGACCACTTCTTCGATGATGAAAACCATGGGCTCAGGAACACCATTCGAGTTGCTATTAGGACCTTTGTTGTCGGTTTCCTCGTAGGACCACTCAACTTTGGGGTCATGTTGTCTGATTGATTCAATCAGATCTTCTATGCCTTGCTTGCTTGGTCCTGTGTGCTCAGCTCCAATCTGCGAGATGACAAGCTCGTGGATCATATGTACCAGCATCTCCCTTGCCTGGTCTTGGACCAATGGCGTGTAGTGATCCCACTGGACAACTACAACTTGGAGCAGAAGAGGAATCTTATTTTTGGGGAGCTGTACGGGAGAAACCACAAGATCGACAAGCAACATTAAGGCCAACTGACCAAGAGACAGACCAGATTGTCGATTGCCTATCGGTAACACTTGCGCGAGGTCCGCAATGTATGGTAAGTTCGTTGGATCTTGAGGTATCGGTGGTGGCGGTCGCTTCTCGGCAATCATGGCTTTGGGAGTGATTTGTAGCAAGAGGAACTCAATGACCTTTAAGCCAGCTGCGGTCGTTGAAAGGAAGACTACGATTTGTTTGGCATAGTCGACAAAGTTTTGCTCCCTACGGTCCAGACATATCGCGATGATGAAATCTAGAACCACTTGCACATTGCCTCCGTATGGACCAGTGGCAAGGGCCTGCCAGAGAGCTTGAATCTCATTGTGTAGGACACTGCTACTGCGTGCCGTGATCTCAAAGAGATTGACCATCAACATGTACGAACTAGCGGTGGGTCCTCCACTCGGAAGCAGCTGGAGCTCGACAGTCTGTATCCAAGGTAGCATGGCAGCGACCATGTTGCGTTGGTGATCTGGTACAAGGCCTCCGAAGTATCTTGTAAACTCCGAGAAGACATGGAAAGCCATATCTGCATGCTGTTTGGCGAGTCTGCGAGAAATCTCGAACTGGGCCAGTTTGTAAACGGCCGTCGTCTTATCAGAGATACTGATGTCCAGATCCTGTAGCTTGGAGTTCTTGCCTAGACGTTCCTCGAGGGTTCTCAACAGGCGAGCAGACTTCATGCGAATTTCGCTGTTCTCGTTTCCAAGAGTGTACAAAGCGGCGCTCAGAATCTTCCAAAAGGGTATCTTGTCATCGGTCGCGTCTGTCAAGACTTGAGTAGCGACAGTAAAGTAGCTGAAAAGTGCCTTCGGGTTCTTGGCATGATAGCACTCTTCGATTGAGTGAGATAGCAGGAAGCTGTGCTCACTGTTGTGAAGTAGCAGATTCTTCAATGCCCGTCGACCTGTTGCATGTGTTCTATCACTGGCTGAATCGAAAATGGCATCCACCCATTTGAGCATGCGGCGAACGTCAAATTGCATGGTGATCTGGCCGTCGGTAGAGACCATGACCGGTCCCGCACAGAGTGATGCCATAGCGCTAAGGGCTGCTGTTCGCAAGTCTTTCTTCTCGATCTCCAGTTTCGCTGTGACATTACCGCGATTGCGGGAATCTTGCTCTTGGTCCAGGATTGACTTTCTCATGTGGTTTTCTTTCTGTCTTATCTGCGTCTGATTAGGAGAGAAACCACACCAGTCTTCCATCATCGAGAAAGCAGCTTTTCTTGCGTGGAATGGCATCCAACGTATAGGATCCTTGGTCTTGTGGATACCCTCATACAACACCTCGACGAGCCCACAGTAATAAGTGCGTAACTTTTGAAAGTCCCACTGATTTTGTACATCTTCGTCGTTGAGAAAGATTCGAAGGTCCTTGGTAAAACTGACGAGGTTTTGCAATATCCACTCGTCGTTGTAAACTTCATTCTCGAACAGGCAATGAGACGTCAACTGATAGAGATGAGTGAGCTCCGTGCGCAGAGAGTCGCTACGTCTACTTCGTCGAGGACTATTCACCGACCGTTGGTGTATCGTAAGCCACTGTTTGGCATCTTCGCTACATATAGAGACTGATGGCTGAAGGGCTTCTAGCAAAGGGCGGAATAAGTTGGTATTGATCGCGCCCAACCCGTGGACAGCTGCCTCTCGAACGCCTGGGTGTACAGCAGACAGGAAGGGAACAACTTTGGCGAAAAGCTCGTAGGCAGATCCTATTTTCTCTTGACTGATGGAAGAAGCTTTGGAACCTTTGCGCGAGTGTTGGGAACTTTCTCTTGGAGCGGGAGGTTGTTGTGAGCCACCACTGTTGGTAAGAGTTGTGCATGCAAAGATCAGATGTAGCTTCCATTGCTCAATCGTGACTTCGGGAGGACTGAAGGCTGTTCTCCCTACCATGCGTTGCGAGAAGGCGGTTTCCAAGGCTGCATATGTGTTGACTCTGGGTCCCTCAGCCAGCGTGCTTATGATTCTATGGGCATGTGAGAGGCGTGCGCAGACGATGTCTCTTGTCAAGAGTACAGCTTGAGGGCAAATCTGCGAGCTCAGGCGTATCAAGTTGGGGAAGGCTTTGGACCAAAGAGCCAAATCATGGACAGTTTCGCTACTGCATAGTTCCACGAGGGTATTGTTCATGTTACTCTTCCTAAGCCCCTTCTGCAAACGACTGCGTTCAGCTAGCGAGAGCTTTTCATCATTCACGTCAATCACTTGCTGTGAGCTTCCTTCCAGAACACTAATGATGCGTGTGGAGGGCTGACCCAGAGCAGTGTCGAACTTGGTAACCAGGCTGAGGACTCTGACGGCATACGCTCGCACGTGACGCGACGGCGAGCACAGGAAGAACAGACCGTGCGATTCAATTTCGTCTACGTGAGCAAACACCCTTGACCGATTTAGATCAGAAGGCATGCCACGAGCAAACTCGTCTTCTTGGAGATCGGGTGTCGCCATTTGAGGTTGGGATCTGAGTTCTTCGATCCATATCTCCAACAATTCGACATAGAGGCGTAAAGTGCTCTCGATATGGCCGTGGCCTAAGAGACTACCAGCAGACACAGTGGCGTACCGGTCGTCGAAGTTGAAAATGAAGCGAGCAAACCCAATCGTAACCAGTTGAGCATGAGACTGCCGTGCGATGGATTTGAGAGATTGTGCGGACGAAGAGGCAATGTGGTTTTGTACGTGCGCAGTTCCTGTACATAGCAGATTGATGAGGTTCTTCAATGGAATCTGAGGAGATAAGCACCGAGGAAGTGCTTGCACCGCAACGTGAAGGAGATCGTAGAAGTTCTGCCGAACCTCGGGTGAATTGAAAAGCTCGTCCCTTCGACTGAAACTGAAAGCATCTGCCATTGGCGTCTTGGGTATAGATTGGGCAGAAAACTTCTCGTCCAGAACCTTCTGTCCACCAAAGGTCTCGTCGCAAATGATGGTGATTTCACCCAGTATTTTACAGAACTTGACATATGACTCCTTTGCGACATCACCAAAGCCAGCAGTCATGACAGGCTTGGACAATCGCTCCACTTTAGCCCCATTTACGGGAGCTTGATTCTGAGACAGAGAACGCCTGTGAGAGTTGGGCGATCTTGAGAAGGGATCCGTGAGGGCATCGCATTCGAAGCTAACAGGAAATGGCGGCTGTTCGCCCTTTTCTAGATCGGTCATGATAGCAAGGAATGCTCGAATCGCGATGACCATCTTCTCGGGGTCAAGATTCTCAATTCGGCGATCTCTGCCAGTTATTATGACATCTGCATTCATCAGAGGAAAGATGATGGATCGAAAGCAGAGATCTTGGTGCTTGAACCCGATGATACGGATCAGCTGTATCAGGGGGTCGGCGATGGACGGTTCAGTAGAGAGCAGTGATCTCTTGGCCATGAAAACCATTCGAATCACGTCGTCGAGCTTTTTGAACGTCGCGAGCTGGGTCTCGGGGGCTCTGTAAAGGTATACCCAAACGAGGCGGCACAATGCTTTGAGCGCATGGCCTCTCGTGGTGCGTTCCTTTAGCTTTGGCTGTAGTTGATGGAGGGTGGTCGAAAGCCACAGCTGCTGGAATACATCGTTGGGCGATACGCAAATAGTCACAGCGAGTATAGGAAATGCTTGAGCCCAGTGCTTGGGCTTTGCGAGAAGCTGGTTTAGTTTGACTCTTAGAATGTCCAAGACTTGCCTCCACTTGGGTGAATTAAGTTCGGTAGTCGCCTTACTTGCGACTGGCAGAAGCAAATCCTCGAACAACTGGCAATATGCATACTTGACCGGTTTACCATGTACGCCTGCAAAGAAACCAGCCAGGAGGTTGAGCAGGTCGCAAGATTTATCCCATGCGGCTTCAGGCTGCGTCTGAATCTTGAGCCAACGCATGCTGTGCACAAGCAAGGCTGTACGGTTCTCGAGATCCTTATCGGCATTACCTTTGACTGATAGGCGTCTTTGTGCGGTCTCCAGATCCGAGACATATCGGTCGGCAACTTTATCAAAACGCAGGTTACCCATGACCCCCAACAGCTGGCCAAACATGTTCCATTGTGATTGTTTCAGAGCCGAATAGGCGAGAGCCTCGGAATCAAAGTTACGCAACTGACCATAAATGACATCCTCAAGCCTCTCGGCAATGTCGTTGGTCAAGGCAGCCAGCGTGCACTGGGAGATGACTTGCATGAGTACGCGACAGAGGATATAAACCGAAATCGCCGAGCGGCGCTCGCCTTGGCGCAGATTTTGTTCCAAGGTAGCAATGGTAGCGGGATCAGCATGAGAAGGCAGCGAGGCAGAACTGCTATTTGTACTGATCTGGGACAAATCCGCACGACGGGCAGTGGATGAAGCGTTGGTTGCTTGGGCACGTGCAGCTTGCAGCTGAGTATGGATTGGACTCAGCTCGTCGCTTTTAGACTTGCGCCAGATCATGAGAGCATCTATCAGGGGCTTCGGACGAGGACGCACAATGTGGCCGAGAGCCTTGATCAGCTGGTCAAATGCATGGTCGGCACCAGGACCGCAGACAGCTTCAACCCTGATCAAGGCATCATCACGCTCCGAGACGCAGCGGTTTATTTTGTCGTTGGCTTCGCTGATGAACTCGTTCAAGAGATGGTGGAGAGCATATTCACCCACGGTGGTGGGCTCTTGTTGGTGGTGCTGACGCGATCGCGAGCGGTGATGGCGATGATTGTGATGGTGGTGATGATGCAGATGAGATTCGTGCTCACGCTTGATACGGCCGCTATGCATGCGCTCGAGACGGCGTAGGGGGACCTGGTCGGCAGGGGCATTCAAGGTCGAAGATGAAGGGCTTTGGCGCAAAGGAGGGCCATCTTTCTGTGCTTGTGAGAGGATGATGCCAGGACTGATGGGACTGGCAGCAGTAGAGGAGACATGGCTCGGGTTGCGCGAGTGCTGGAAGCCGTGGACGATGGACGTCTGGCGGTGGTGGCCGTACGAGACGGAGGATTTGCGCTCGACAGACTCGCTCTGGGCGGCAGGCGTGTGTGCGCGCGAAGACGGGGCGCGCGAGGCGGCACTCTCTCTGCCCCTGGTAATCGAGGGAGGAGCAGCGGATGCTGAGGTGGGTGCAGACGAAGAGGCCGGAGGGTTGGTCGCATCCTCCAAGCTCTCGGCCGGATCGTGCAGCGCGGGTGTGTTCATTGCGCGTCTGGGTGCTGCAGCGCCATGGGCGAGCCTGGTGCCGCTCCTGCGCAGGCAGATGGTCCTCGGAGAGAGCTAGACGGGGGTGGGTACGACGAGAGAGCGGGCGACGACGATGTTCTCACACACGACGAGACTGAGGTTTGCGGTCGAGCAATTCTTGACCGTCGAGAGCAGGGACCTGACCCTGGGATGCACAGAGTGTGGGGGTCTGCACGACTGTTTCCTACCAGCTGCGAGAACATGGCCATTTACTTGATACAGACTAGATCTCAACGCTGCACCCATCTACCTAGCCTCGGTGCGCGACTCGCTATACTCTAGTGCCGCATTCTCCTACCTGCACCGCTATGAAGACGACCTGAGCCTGCGCTCTTGATGAACTGCCGGTTTTGTCCGTAGAGAACTGTACCGTAACCGTAGCCATCTCGGCAGTCGGTGGAGCCGAAAGTAGGCGGAAAACATCCGCGAGCCGGCGGTCAACTGCATGATGCGGACATGAACATAATCATGCCACTAATAGCAATAATCCTTGGCCGCTCCTGAATTACATCCTACACCGGCCATCCCGCTAGACTGTTAGATAGTTTCTCAAGTCTGACTGCTCGCCACTCCTTCTGCCTTCTGCCTTTCATCATCACACTCGGTCCTGCTGACTGCGTCTCATCTGTCTGTTGTCTTTGCCGCACTTTTGTCTGTTGAGCGGTCCATTCTGATAAGCCCGCCCCGCACCCACCACTCTCAGTGGACACCTAACGCTTCATCTTGCAAGCCTTCGCCTCTTCTCTCTTCCACGTCCCACTCCGTTCCGGTCACCTGTCGACAACATGGCCCAACTCGACACGCTCGACATTGTCGTACTGGCTGCTCTCCTCCTGGGTACCGTCGCCTACTTCACAAAGGGTACTTACTGGGCTGTCGCCAAAGACCCCTATGCTGGCTCGCTCGCAAATGGTGCCGCCGCTAAGGCTGGCAAGACCAGGGACATTCTCGAAAAGATGGATGAGTCGGGCAAGAACTGTGTCATCTTCTATGGTTCGCAGACTGGCACTGCCGAGGACTACGCCTCGCGTCTGGCAAAAGAAGGTTCCTCTCGTTTCGGCTTGAAGACCATGACGGCTGATCTCGAAGAGTACGACTTTGAGAACCTCGACTCGTTCCCCGAAGACAAGGTCGCCATGTTCGTCCTAGCCACCTACGGCGAGGGCGAACCCACCGACAATGCCGTTGAGTTCTACGAGTTCATCAGCAGCGAAGACGTTTCCTTCACTCAAGGAGCTGACCCTTCTGAAAAGCCTCTGGCCAACCTCAAGTACGTCGCCTTTGGTCTCGGCAACAACACCTACGAGCACTACAACTCCATGGTTCGCAACGTTACCAAGTTCCTCGACAGGCTCGGTGCCAACAGAATCGGCACTGCTGGCGAAGGTGACGATGGTGCTGGTACTATGGAAGAAGATTTCCTGGCCTGGAAGGAGCCCATGTGGAAAGATCTCGCCGATTCGATGGATTTGCAGGAGCGCGAGGCCGTCTACGAACCCGTGCTTGAGGTTACCGAGAAGCCGGACATGGACGCCGAGTCGGAAGATGTCTACCTGGGAGAACCCAACAAGAACCATCTGGAAGGCAAACAAAAGGGTCCTTTCAACGCCCACAACCCCTACATCGCCCCAATTGCCGAGTCGAAGGAGCTTTTCACCGTCAAGGACAGGAACTGTCTGCATATGGAGATCGACATCAGCGGCTCCAACTTGTCCTACACCACTGGCGACCATATTGCCATCTGGCCTACCAACGCTGGAAAGGAGGTTGATCGTTTCATGAACATTCTTGGCCTCGGCGAGAAACGCCACATGGTCATCTCTGTCAAGGGTTTGGATGCTACAGCCAAAATCCCTTTCCCCTCGCCTACCACTTACGATGCTGTCGTCCGCTACCACATGGAAATCTGTGCTCCTGTCTCTAGACAATTCGTTTCGGCTCTCGCACCCTTCTCACCCAATGACAATATCAGAGCCGAGATGACAAAGATTGGCAACGACAAGGACTACTTCCATGACCAGGTCGCCTCTCGTAACTACAACCTCGCTCAGCTTCTCGAATTTCTGTCTCAGGGCCAAAAGTGGGACAAGGTACCTTTTACCATCGTCATTGAAGGCCTCCACAAGATCCAGCCTCGTTACTACTCCATTTCGTCGTCTTCCTTGGTACAAAAGAACAAGATCTCTATCACCGCTGTTGTAGAATCCGTCGAGATTCCAGGAGCTTCTCACGTGCTGAAGGGTGTCACTACCAATTACTTATTAGCTCTTAAGCAGAAGCAGCATGGCGACCCTCACCCTGACCCTCATGGACTGGAGTATGCGATCGACGGTCCTAGAAACAAGTACGATGGCATCCACGTGCCGGTCCACGTTCGCCACTCCAACTTCAAGCTTCCTTCAGATCCGTCAAAGCCCATTATCATGATCGGTCCTGGTACTGGTGTTGCTCCATTCCGCGGTTTCGTTCAAGAACGTGCCAAGCAAGCACGCGACGGTGAGGCAGTCGGCAAAACCATGCTTTTCTTTGGCTGCCGAAAGAGGACAGAGGATTTTATCTACGCAGACGAGTGGGAGGTATGTGAAAGAAGCCCGCATGAGGAAATTGCAGATTTGACTGACTGTTACACAGGCGTACAAGAACGATATGGGCGACAGCTTCGAGATGTTGACCGCCTTCTCTCGCGACGGTGCTCAAAAGGTTTATGTGCAGCACCTTCTCAAACAGCGCGCTGCCGAAATCGACAGACTTTTGCAGCAAAAGGCTTACTTCTATGTCTGTGGTGATGCAGCGAATATGGCTCGCGAGGTGAACACCGTTCTGGCACAAATCATTGCTGAACAAAGAGGTATCTCAGAGTCCAAGGCAGAGGACATCGTCAAGGCCATGCGCAATAGCAATGCCTACCAAGAAGACGTTTGGTCATGAGGAGAATGTGCATATGTCCATTATGCTCTCTTGGATTGTTTTTTACGCGTCATGTTTGCATGGTCAAGCGATGGTCGGTTTGGATAAGTTGATAAAATAGATCTGTGTCATAATCTTCATCCTCAACAGAATAATTGTGATGCATCTGTTAGAGCTCGTGACAGGTGGCGGCTTATGCAGATGCAATTCCCCGAAATGCAGGCCCTCCCGCTAACCCGGTTGCCCTGTCGCATCCGAAGTCACAGTGGCTGCAACAAAGAGATGGTCGATTCGCTCGTGTCTGTCATCCAGATCCAGGTTTATCGAGACACCTGCGGGAAACGGCCGGCGCAAGGACCTCCTGACGTCTTCTGCTCCTGCAGTGCTCTCTGAGAACTTAAAGACCAGCCACTCCAACCATGCTGTTCGTCAGAATATTCCGTGCCTCTTACAAGACTTGTCATGCAACAGCGGGCTTCCGGCAGTGGGTCCCGCTTTCGAATTCGAGACAAACGGGCCCCTCTCGGTGCAACCTGAGCCGTGACACCACGGCTCCAAATCATCTGCTCGTCTGCTTTAGCCTGCGGCTTTGTACAGACATCTGCATGGCCAGTCTTTTGCCATGGACCGTCCACCGTATCAGCTGCGCACGAAATGATGCCGAACGACAAACAGATGCAAGATGCTGAGTCCAGCATGTTTTATCCTCCCTTGCCTTGGCACCATTGTCAACCGTTGTTCGGTGGGTCGTTGACATGCGAGCTGGTATGGTTGGTATAGGTGTGGTTCAGGATTGTTGCATAACAACGACATGACCAGCCATTTATGACCAAGTCGTCTCTGCAGACTGTTGCTTTTTCAATGGAAGGAAGATATGAGAACTCACGCTACAATGGCAGCAGAGGTTCAAGTCGTGACGAGCCACGGGGAAGATCAATCATCGAGGAGAGCAAGTCCGTAAGCCCATCCCTGTCCGCAGATTTTAGCACACTACAATCGAGGAATTGAGCTCAGAGGTGCCGTGCAGCGTGGTTGGTGCAGCCTGTGTAGCCGGAACATTTCGAGGTGGTTCGCAGCAGCATCCACCCATTCGGTTCGGCTTGCATATCCAAAACACTGCTCGTCCCTGATGCTCGTCCTGATCATTCAGACTTCAGATAAAAAGACACCAAACCTTCCCGCCGTACCTGCATTCAAGTTTTCTTTGGCTGACATTGACTTGAACCGCATTCGCGCACTTTGCATTGCTATCCTGGATTCTGGCATACATTTCTCATCCTATCACGTTTTCTTCTTGTCCTGTGTCGGTCGCTGTTCTGATATTTTCCTCTCACGCATCGAGTAGTAGAGTGGTTGTTCACATGCTAATCCATCCGCGCCGCTCTTGCACACCCACCTGCCTCTCTCATTTTAGTACGTAACGTAGCCTATGCTCCTTCTCTTCTTCACGCCACCCCGCCAAAGCACATGCAAATTTCAGAAGCTCTTTCCTCGAAGACATCCATACAAACATAGCCCGGGAGGAAAGAACAAGCCAGAGACTGCAACACCCGAGCACAGTGCGCACTGCACTATTTCCTCTTTTCCCTCGACCTCGACCTCCTCGCCCTCATCTCATCGCCCTCTTTCTTCCTCTCCAGTCTTCTTGACAATCATCTCCCATCTTCTTCATCTCTTGCATTCTGTCCGCGGCGACGCAACATTGATAGCATAGCTTCTGTGCTCATCAACCTCTTCTGTCCGATAGATACAACGCATTACACCTTGTTATCAACCCTTCCGGCTTGAGGCACTCTTCCATCAGTCCCAGTTCGGTCTACTCAGGTAATCCACCATTTCTGTCTTACGTTTTTCCAACCACTGACTCATATTGCAGTCAGCATGTCAAGCATGGCCGACACTCAACCCCAGCGTGGCAACAACTACAACCGCGGCGGTCAGCGTGGCTCTGGCTATGGCCAGTCCATGGCTCGCAACAGCAACGCCAACTACCACAGCGGCTACGGTACGCAGCAAGGCCACACGGCTGCCAGCATGGCGGCATTGACTCATGGTCTTCAAGGCATGAACCTCCACGATGCCACTTACTCGAACCAGTCCAAGGCCGCCGTCATGGCTGCTGCTGGTCACCAGTTCCCCATGCCCGCAGGCCTTTGGGGTACCACCAACCATCTCATGTACCCTGGAGCTCACTCTTACCCTACTGCCGTTCACCAGCACAACCCTGGCCTTTACACTCCCATGGCTGCTCAGTACATTCCCCATGGCTATCATCAGCAGGACAACAGCCCTATGTCGCAGGCTTGGACGCCCAGTCACACTACTGGCGAAGTTCCAACTCTCATCACTCCACGCCGTGATTCCATCTCGTCCAATGAGAATGACGCTCCTGGTACACCCTCGTACGCTGGCTACCCCACCTACCACCAGGTCCCTGGCGTTGCTATCGTCAACCGTTCTCCAAGCGGCATGTACACTCAGAGCTCCCCTTCGCCTACTCAGGTCCTCGCCCCTTACGGCATGCCCGTGGGCAAGATGGCTGAGCATCGCAGCATCTCCCCCAGCCTTCACATGCTTGTGAGCAAGGAGCCTCCTATCCCTCAGGCCATCCCAGCTCCCAGCTCTCCGTTGAAGCCTCTTGATAGGGCTCTGGAGAACATCCGCGGTGAGACCAACGTCTACATCCGTGGCCTTCATCCCGAAACCACCGATGAGATGCTCGAAGGCTGGGGCAAGCGCTTTGGTGACATCCGCAGCTCCAAGTCCATCATCGATCACTCGACCGGCCTTTGCAAAGGGTAAGTCTAACAACGTCCTTCTTGTCCATTAAACCGTACTGACACTGATGCTCATAGCTTTGGCTTCGTCAAGTACCACAACTACGAAGATGCCGAGAACTGCATCCGCGGTTTCCACTACCTGGGCTATGAAGTTAGCTTTGCCAGAGTACGTTTCTTCTTGCTGGAGTGTTCGTGAGTTGAGGACTTCCACTGACCACCATGGCAGGAATCTTTCTACTCCAAGCTCAAGACCTTCGCTGATGAGGGTAACACCAACCTCTACGTTTCCAATCTGCCCAAGTCTCTGAACGAGCACGAGCTTGCATCTGTCTTCACTCCTCACAAGGTCTGCTCGGCCAGAATCCTCCGTGACAAGAACGGTACTTGTCGTGGAGTCGGCTTTGCTCGGTAAGTTGTTCTGCTCCTCCCACCTCTGAGCTCGGCCTGACCTCCTTTCCAGTTTCGAGTCCAGAACGGTCTGCGAGGAAGTCATCAAGAAGTTCAACAACTACAAGGTCAACGTTGGCGGCGAAGAGTACACAATCCAGATTCGCTTCGCCGACACTCAGGAGCAGAAGCAGCTCAAGCAGCAGACGGCCGCCGCCCGTCAATTCCGCTCCGCCGAGTACGAGTATGCTACACAGGCCCACAAGGCTGGTTACTCTTCCAGCCGCGGCTCATACGCCTCCAACAACGAGTTTGAGACGTACATGACGACCAGGTCAGTTTGTTGACAAGACTCATCCAAGCCATCAGCTAACACGTTCGTCATAGTGTGCCTGTCCAGAACCCGCGCTGGTCTCAGTCCGCTCTCCGCAACCCGTCCGGCCGTATTCCTCTTGGTCCTATGCCCTACGGTAACAACATGCAGTACCCTACTGCCCAGGCCAACGGAGGTGCCAACGGAGGCGCCAACTCGGAGAACCAGCCTCCTGCTCGCAGTGATCTTGCTGTTGATTCCAAGTCGGCCCACAACTCTTCGCCTGCAATCGCTCGTGGCGACCAGAGTGCTGTTGAGTCGACCACCTCGGATGATCAGATCTCTTGATTCATCACTTTCCCATGACGACCACTGACGATGATGATCCAACGAACCTCTCTTGCCTTGAAGGGTTGCGGACTTCGCAGCACAACTTTGTCACTTTCTTATCTTGCAGCATGTTCCGACACGACACACATACACAGCATCTCTTCCGCACGCTCATGACGTCTTGCTACTCTGCTGTTCCGGAGCTCACCGGCCATTCTCAACATCTCCTTCGCCTTGTAATCGCATCGGCACCAAGGCAGTATCACATACTGCATGCACACAGCTTTTGATACCGGTCTTTGCCGGTCTTACATCTTCCTTTGACCAACCATTGCCATTGCTGTCTGTCTCTTTTTGTTTGTGCCTTCTTTTTTCTTTTTTCTTTTGTTTTCTTTCGGGTGTCATAAGTAATTAACGAGGTGCTTGTTGAACGAGATATGAATCATTGCACAACATTTGCTAGAGAGGCGAGATTGATTGAGAGTTTGCTTGTACCGAGTATGGGATATTATGGCTGGAGTTCAAAAGTAGATAATCACAATGCGATCAAGTTTCAGCCTACGTTTCTCCACTGTGACCTCAAGTCAATGTCGATGACAATAACCTCGAGAGCACTCTTGAGGTGGTTGTAAAGACATGTCGCATTACACATGGCGTCAAAGAAGTGTTATACAACGAATCCATGTCTAACTAATGTATATGATGTGGTTAGGCGAATCCCATTCACTCAAGTACTGTCTCACGTAGCTCATTTCTTGGAGAAGAAAGACATGATGTTTCCCTGTCCTTTTGGAGCAGCCTTCTTGGTCTTCGCAGCGGGTGGGGCGACCGAGACCTTCGCTTTCTTGGGCGCAGGCTCCTCTTCCGAGAAAGACTCCCAGGCAGCTTCTTCCCGTGTTACTACAAATTTTGTCAGCCCAAGATCGATTCTGGTGTTGGAACTCTAGAACATACCAAGGTAGCCCTCTTCGTCTTGAACGGTCTTCTTCTTCATCACTCTTCTTCTGCCACGCCGGCGGCCATCAGTTACGGTGACAGTCTCTTCGGGTTCCTGTTTCGTTTGTGTTTCTGGTTTGGAATCAGGTTCATCCTCTGCAGCTTCCGAGGCTTCTGCTGTAGGGGTCTGGATTGGTGCATCGGCCATTGGTTCATCTAGATGATAATGAGTCAGTCTGCGAGCAAATAAAAGAACGAGGTGAAATCGAAATGCTTCATACCTTCCATGTCCATCATACGGCGCAACTCATCTTCCCTCTCCTTCTTTGATTTGCCTCCTGTTTCAGTGATTGCACCATCGTCAAGCATGGCAGTATCTTCATCGTCAGCTTCTTCGTCCGACAAACCATTCATAGCATCTATTGTGTTCGTCAGCCCTTTGTTCGGTAGCTGCTTTGAATAATTCTGACCATCTTCGTTTGCGACCGGATCTACTCCAGGCGAAGGTTCGGCGGAGCTTTCGGTCACCTGGCTCTGTGTCTTCGGCTTGGCTTTGGCAAAGGCTTTGAACAAACTTGAGCCTTCGCGCTTGAGAGGTACAGCCTTTGTTGTAGCAGGCTTGGCAGAAGTTTGTGTGGAAGCCTGTGATGAATCTGGAGTGGATTTGGCCGAAGTCGTCGTGTTCTTGGAGGGGGGTTTGGCAGCAGACTTGGTAGATGCGAACATGGATTTGGCAGGCTTTGTGTCGAGGTTTGAAGGAGCAGCATTCTGTGCTGGCGGTTGCTTCTGGTGGTGTTGAGCACGCATGGGGCGACGCTAGGTGGTGGTATGTCAGTGATTGAGTCTGTTGATTTGATGGAGTGGACGAGGATTCTCACCTTGGCTTGGGAGTTCTGGATGATACCACATTGCTTGTAGGTATCGAGCAGGTCCTCATCAAGAGCTGCAGCCAGGATGGCTCTGTTGCACTCTGTCAAGACATGCAGGTCCTAGATGGAGTCAGCAGCTGATCCTCGAAGCGAGAGACAAGCGATTAATGTACATTGATCTTGCCAGGCTGGACGCTGTAGACATGTATTGACAAAAGCTGGTCGAAGGTGGACTTTGCGGCTGCATGACGAAAGGGTCAGCAAAAAAGATATCCTCTATGGGCACCGGGTGGAATCGACTGACTGTCTAGATTGTCTTGATCTACCAAGAGCAATGATGTTGCCTGGTAGGATGTGGGCTCTTGATGTGCAGGACTGGATTGATCGAGGACGTGGTCTTCTGGTTGTGGGGGCGAGAGAGATTGTATTCCGGTGATGAGGTATGTGGCATGTAACGAGTTGGGGGTCTTTTTGTTCTGGGTTTGGTGAAAGTCGTAGAGCATCTGTTTGGCTCGGTTTGCGTGCACCCGGAGTGCTCGACTCAAGGTCCGGTAGCTGACCTGTTGCTCAGAGGTTAGCATGCAGTTGTTGACGGATCATTGTAGCTTGACTTGCCGTCTGGCCATCATTCAACACGTTTGCCGAGAGGTACTCGACGTAATCATTCGCCATTTTGTCTGTCGCTTGCACTTCTCTGCACTGTATCAAAAGAGCAAGCTACTGATGTCGGTGGGTGACGCGTTTCACGCGTCGGGCTCTAAAGTGGCTTGGCGTCTGACTTCCTCCTTCCTCAACCTTTGTCAATCGAGTCTCACAAGTCCTCATTCAAGTCACTCCTGATCATCTTCATCTGAGGTTATGTCTTTAACGTCTTGAGCTCACTCGTCAAGTCGTCTAAACTTTTTTCACCATGATTCAGCGTGCTTTGTGTCTTGAAGCCTCATAGTTGTCTTAAACTATCCGACTCTATATCAAGCGAGACACGCCGTACCCGAATGGTTGCAATACGTGTCTCCAAGTCTTGACTTACCTCGTGTGTGCTTCAGATTGTATGCTATCGTGTTTTGCTCCCACTGAGATTGAGACAACACATATCTTCGACTCGAGACATGATTTGGTACCTGACAAAAGCTATGAGACCTTGATCCTCAGTCCATCAATCCGTCTTCTTAAATATTCTCTTGTACCATGTCAATCAGTTCCACATCAACAAACACTCTCGTCATCACCTTCATCATGACGATAACTTTTTCTGACTTTGCCAATTTCCTCGACCAACTGTCTGCGTTGAAACCCTCCGAGCTGCAGGTCATCCTGGCTTCATGGACTTTAACTCCAGATCAGACGGAGCGACTGTGTCAACTCGGAGACCACTTCATTCGACCACAGGTCTCACCCTCACCCGCACCTTCCACCCGATCAGCACCAGCATCCAACGATCCCTGGAAGGCTTTCCATCGCTGCAAGCATCTCGAACTCAATGAAGTCTACCTGGACCTCCTGAAATCAGGTCCTCAGCGCTTTGTTACTTCTTACTCTGGCGCTACCATCCATGACAGCTGCATGTCGGCTAGCAGAAGCGCCCAGCAACAGAGTGTCCAACGATTGCGCGAGCTCTTCGTCGCTCTGGCCCTGTACGACTTCGTCAGGAATGAGTTTCCACGCACCTCTGGAAACAGATTGTCCGATCCTATGAAGGACCAAGTCAAGAAGCTTTTGCCTCAGTGCGATGTGATTGAGCAGTATCGAATGGGCAAGAATCTGGACTCCCTTTGTAAGCGCTTTGGCATGGGATGCGTGTTGTACCTTGCCGACTACCTCTCCAAGGACTTGTAAGTTGTCTTTCTTTATGCGCCTCGCGATAGAGTTAGCTCACACATGAACAGTCTGTGCAACAAGTTCACTGCCAGTGGATTGTACCACGATAATGCGTTTCGTCATCTCGACAGGCTGGACTTGGTGCGGTTGGCTGAAGATAGCGGAGCTAACGACTTTGCCAGCAAGGCCAGAGTTCTCTCGTTGGCTTACCTAGAAACGAGGACGATGAGGACGAGCCAGCCTTAAATGTTTCGCGGGTAAGATAGGCTCTTTTCTGCATATGGCGCCGGCGTTGTATGCTGGGCATCCACACTATACGATCCTGGGGGGTTATTTGCATATGCTTGGGAATTCCGGTTTGACGGTACAGGATGAAGGATGGAAACAGATATAGCTTGAACTTGAACTTGAATTATTGTCATTAGGGGTATAAAACTTCAACTCGCTGAATTAATGGGTATCAATGCGTCCCCTTGTCTGATCGTAACTGATGTGATTCGTGTCGTTCTTGGTGTATCCATGACTGGTCGTGAATGCCGAAAGAAGGATGATGAATCGAGGGCTGCGGGAGCGAGCGATGTGCCGCTGAGCCGTGTGGAAAGTAGTGAGAGACCGTCATGATGGTCCGAGATTGATCGATGGACTGGTCGGCGTCATGTTTGTCGTCGATGTCGATTCGATGTCAGGAAAGATCTTTGTCGGTTCTCGGTCTGCTTTCGTGCTCGCTCCCGCTCACTAGACCGCACTTGTTGTCTTGTGACGGCGGCCACCACCTCTACCGCAGGTAAGGCAAGAGATGATGATGTCGAAGACGGCGACGATTCCGTTGATGATGGCCTTGAGGATGGCACCAATTCCGTTGACGACAGCCATCAAGGCAGCGCCGATGGCGCGGAACACCGAGGTGATCTGGAGTTGGATTAGTCACTGATATTTGTGTACCAGAGCAGAGCAAGAAGACATACGCAAGATACGACAGCACCCATTGTGATATGTGTGAGAGTGTGCTTTGTGTGTGTGGATTGTTCGAGAAAGGTGTGCCGAAATGGACAAGTCGGATGAGAGGTGTTTAATGTTTTTGCGAGTACGCAAGGAATGTGAAAAGGTGTTGATGATGAATGTTGTGGGACGTGAAACAGCAGGAGCACTTATATCTTAATGCTGCACGCACGGTGTGACCATGATATCACACACACTTTTTTTCATCCTTAATATCAGGAAAGCAGGAAATTTCCTTAGCTGCCCAGCAACCAAGGCATCCGATGGGTGCGATGCCATGGATGCCATAGGGCATTTTATAGGTCTGCTCTCGATTCGGTAATAATCTACACGATGCTGGTCTGACCCTTACCTCATGAGCCCAAAGCGCCATGCAAGCTCTGCGGCATTAGACTTGATGCGGCTCCCAACATGCTGCAACAAACGGTCGTCTTGTTTGAAAGAAGATACAAAATCAGGGACGGAGGCTGGAAACTTGGAAGATCTACAGTACTTTTGACAGGTGCTAGCGGAAATTAGACGCACCGCCACTCGAACTATGTCATACTTACACCAGCCACACCGTCCTCCATCGCTTGTGGCTGCCATCTTTACTGTATAGGTCATGATTAGAGTCATCTGCACACTCTTGCAAGGATGACAGAACCGTCCGTATACTAGCTCGGTGATGGACGCGCAGCTCAAATCCCGTATTGATGCAGAGTGTCATCTGAACAGAAGTAGCAGTGACGCGCTGCCCAACTCATCAGCGATGAGCAACATCGGACCTGAGTAATTTGGCAGGATGTGATGAACGAGGGAGGTGTGATCGGAACTCTTGTCCGTCTTGCTGGTTGTGTAACATGTCATGGTTCGATTGACTCTGGTCACCTGTTCTGCATGCTCGGGACTACATCCATGTGTTGAAATTTCACTGTGTCAATTATTCATTCGAGCTTCCAAAAGAAATTCGTCCTAGACTCCCACCACAAAGAATTGGCCATATACCGAGAACAAGGATCGATGCTGGAGAGTCTTTAGAGCATGCCAGAGATATTTGTGTCTCGTAGGAACAGTGAATGGGTTGTAGCATAGAAAAGATGCTTCTTAACATCTTGTCGCGCATACCACCCTGTCATGGTCGATTTGCTTGGCAGTATGTCAAGACTGATTTTAGCTCGAGTGATGGCGCGAAACGGCGGCAAGGCAGTCTGATGAAGATATATGCGCAAGAAGATGCTGAGTGCCTACAGGGTACTACGAGTGAAGAGGAAGCAGACGTGTGCTGTTCAAGTAGAGGTGGTGATGGACTGACGTATCAAGAATTCAGTGTTAGCCGAGACGCCCACACGCTCGAATAAGTGTAAGAAGAAGGGCACGGGCCAAGTTGAAGCAGAGAGCAGCGATTGAGACAAGACAACGACAACGAGGCCCAATTGCTGAATACCACCAATCCCACTCTCTGTCCCTCCTCACGTGAGTCCCGCCTGTCGCCGCTCTTTTCTCTGGATCCTGACAAGTCGCTCTCCGGACAGATACTCTACCGCAGTTATGGATCAAGCAAAGCTCCAGCGTCTTCAAAATGCCGTGCGCATCGGTATGAACCTTCGCCAATTCGTGAAAAGAGTGCCCTGCTAACTCATGTCGCAGGGTAAGCTCTACATCCTTGGAAATTGGCTGGAAATGCGCGCAGAGACTGATGTAACACGATAAACAGCGGAAAGGGTACTCCCAGAAGAAAGGTCAAGAAGGTCAACAGATCCGGTGGTGGTGACGACAAGAAGCTCCAGGCCGCCCTCAAGAAGATGAACGTCCAGCCCATCCCTGCCATTGAGGAGGTCAACATGTTCAAGTCGGACGGCAACGTCATCCACTTCGCCGCCCCCAAGGGTGAGTTGCTATAACCGAGCCCCTCATCGCCGCCAATCTCGAGTATTGACACGTGCCCACCATAGTCCACGCCGCCATTCCCTCCAACACCTTCGCCATCTACGGTAACGGTGAGGACAAGGAGCTGACCGAGCTCGTCCCCGGCATTCTCAACCAGCTTGGCCCCGACTCGCTCGCTTCCCTCCGCAAGCTCGCCGAGAGCTACCAGAGCATGCAGAAGGGTGTCGAGGGTGAGGACAAGAAGGAGGAC
>SWBL01000219.1:0-87481 GCA_024195585.1 Aureobasidium sp. EXF-3400 | reverse complement strand
TCATCTTCATTGGTCTAGTGGTCATGATTTCCGCTTGTCAAGAGTAAAATCTCGTCAAGCGCGGGAGACCAGGGTTCGATTCCCTGATGGAGAGCACACATTTTTTGTCTTTTTGTTTCTATCATGCTTAGTATCGACGAAGAGCCGTTGACGAACTCTTTGCGACGTTACCTTTTGCCGAAACCTTTTGATGTAGGTGAGGACTCGATTGCTGATGGCAAGGTAGGTCGAGATGGTCTCGTTTCCTCCTCGTATAGGGCCCTTGTTCTCATTGCGAGTATTTCTCTTGATTCTCTTATACATACGACATGAATCCGGTGACAAAGGACCTGAGTCTTGCTTCGCAGGTCTTAAAGCGGTAGAAAGCACTATACTTTTCTTTGTGGTGAGCTTCGAATCCGGACCACAAAGGCTCATAGGAATTTGACTTGCAAGCAGACATGTTGAATCCGGGTTACTCCTGATGATATCTCCTTCAATGTTGTATTCGATGCACTAGAATACGGTACCAACTCACGCTCTTACATCTTCAGAAGATAGCATACTCGACTTCAACTCACCAGGATGTCAGGTGGTCGATCTGCTCAGCCGTCACCCCCATTCGACCCTCTAGCCTTCGACTACCAGAACATACCTGAAAAAACACGCGCGAAATGGTCTCTCAACCCGGCTATACGCTTGGCCACTCCTGGCCACCGTACCCAATATGATGCGAAGTCGCCTGAGGAGTACTACAAAACAATGAGGGCAACATACGTTTCCCCCGCCGTTTATGCGCTTGGAAAAGATCCATATCCTGGGTTGCGCGTGAATCGGCATATTACTGAGCTACAGACGACCACGCCTAAGTACCGTCCCAACAAACCTTGGATGGGGGATAATAATATTTTGATGTTCATAAGTTAGTACTCGACTTTCTTTATCTCGACAGAGGAGAAACATGCTAAGATAGAGTCCACACCTATAGCACCAGACGAGCTGCAGCAGTTGCGTTGTGTCAACTTAGAAACGGACGAGAATCCTGATATCGAGATCTCAGCTCGTTTCCAAGTCGACATGACGGCCTTAGCATCAGCAAGTAGAGACAGGAGCGTGATGACAGCCACCGGCAACAACGACAGCATACACCCATGCTTTCGAAGAAGCAATTGGAAAGATACTTCGGATGCCGAGTATGAACACCTCAAACCTGTATTGCGGATTGCGACAGAGATGATGGCTATGGACGGGATCTTGGACCTGTGGACTGCATTGGGGAAGCCCTTGAAACGTTTGCTACCGACCAAGATGCTGCGTGATCAAAAAGAGGAACATCGAGTCTACTACACAGGCAGAACTTCGCCAGCAGATAGGAGCCAAACGAAACAAGAGATGATGGGGTTGTGCGATTATGTGACTTTTAGTTGGATTCACTATGACAGCTCGGCTGCAGAGACAGGCATCATTGATGGCAAAAGGGGGCTCCGTCCAGGAAATACACGGTAGGTGGATTGACAAGGACATACTTCAAGACCATTTACTCACGCTGCAGTACAGTAATGCTTGCAACATCGAGCTCGATACTCATCTTCGGTATATCATTTGTCGTGGTGGAACAGAATTTGATGTGAGATAATGCTCTCACTGCTTTTTCGACTGTTCTAATGGTTTCCATGGCAGGCTTCTTACTATAACCCGACAGCCTCGAACACAAGTTCGTATATGCGCACGCAACTCTTTCTGGCAACTACCATAGTCCACGAACTGACACACGCTTGGTTTGTAAGTCATACCCATCAACCCCAAAATGTCGAGTCCATGTCCGGGTCACAATACCATGGCACAAGGATATGGTATGCGCAATAACACGCTCGAAAGAGCTCACACTGTTAAAAAGAGATGGCGATACACCAACCACTTTGCCCTCGGGACACCTGCTAATACTCAACAGTTTAATGTGACCGACGACCTTAATGACTTGCGTCCATTCCGCAACGACGACAGAATCTCAGAAGAGGGATTGGTAGCCGAAACGGTGATACACAAAAACGTTATCCTCGCCGACATGCACACAAATATCAGTATGCGCACAATGCCTTTTGGAATGCGCGCTGATAGATGGCCGGGAATATTCGACGGGGATGGTAATACTGTGAAAGCCACTGCGGCGAGACACGGCATCAAGTTCAGCACTTCGTATGCGATTCCCATGAGCGTAAGTGTAGCGAAGATGGTGGGTGGAACAACCTCTTACTGACCCATCTTTCGCAGTACGTACATCAATTCTTCCTCGACGATTTTTGGAACAATCGCATTGCGCGATTCGGCGATGGAGCTCTAAGAAATTTCAAAGCTGTTGGCGTGAGACAATGTCGCGTTGGCAAGCTCAAGTTCGATCCTTCGGAGCATGGATTGATCAAGAGAAAGCCAAATCCTAGCACTAAAGCGATGGAGGAAGATCCTGAGATTGAATCTGATGCCGAGTTCTCGGATGTGGATGAGGGAATCATTTATCCAAACAAGGTTTTGACACTTATGGGTGGAGTGCTCATACCCCCGCCTGCCCCTGATCCTGATCCTGATTCTGATGTAGAAATGGAAGATCGAGATGGGAGCGACGATGATGCGGGAGGCGTATCAATTTGATTGGCTGCAAGCATGCTTTTGAGAGGTGTACGATCGTGTTGTGGAGGGACGTTGTTTCGCGAATGCCGGACCGCGATCTGAGGCATCGCTCTCCAGATCTGGAATGTATAGGTGGAGGGCTCCTGCTTTTGTAGTTGTTCTTTTGGTGGTCAGATAGTCTTCGAAAGCTTCTTTCAAATTTAGGCAGGTTCGAAGTCCTTGGATCTTGCCTCTCAATTCTGATAGCAGCCTTCTGCTCGAAAATGCTCACAATACTCGGTCTGGAAGACGATAGTCGCCAAATCTCTGTACTCTAGGTATGTTTTTGTAGGAATCAAATTCAGCCAACAAAGAGAGCATGTTAAGAACCTCGACTTTGATGCCATACTTTTCTTTGTGACAGACTGCCAGATCCGGTCAACAGAGCTCTTTGGAACTGAATACCACACAAACACTTATAGTTCCACATTGTCTTGCTGCGTTGTTGATCTTCTGTAAGAATTCATTGGTACCAAATCGTCCATTTGTAGCCGTTCTTTTATAGAGCTATACTATCTGCTTTGAGTTTGTCCGGATGTCACGACCAAGAAACTCCCTGTGGCCTCGACCCACACTGCCACCTCCCTTCGACATATCGACTTTCGACCCCAGCACTTTGATCCCTGAGTTTACACAGGTCGCCAGTGAAGACCCAGATCTGTGTCTCGTCCAGGAAAAGCCCGACCCTATGCTTGCGGATTCAGCATGGGACTTCGTCAGAAGGTCCAACACAGTTGAAGTAGCGCCTAATGTTCTAGCCCTTGGGAAAAATCCTTTCCCCAAGCTGAGAGATGATATTCACATACCTGATTTCGACTATCGTAACTATGATCGACAAATGCCGTGGTTCGGTGAGAGCTTTATTTTGAAATGGCTTACACCGCACGAGTTGTGGGAAAGAGGATGTATCAATACAATGCTGGGAAAGTCTATATCACGACAATTTCAAGTCGACACTGCTGTTGCGGCGAAAGCTTGTAGAGACAGACCTACCTCGCACTATACAGATATTCATGGATACAAATGGCCCGTCGGATACTGCAACTCGTATGTCGGTAGCCATGATGGCATCCATCCAATTGTACGCCGCAGTAATTTCAGGAATACCTCGGACTACGAATACGAATGTCTGAAGCCTACCCTGAGGATTGCATCCAGGATGCTCGAAATGGACAGTGTTCTCGATCAGCTTTGGGCGCTCGGCCAGCCATGGACCAAAGTGCCAGATACGAAAACAACGAAGGATAACTATGTGTACTACACAGGCAGATCTACAGCACCGCAGAGATTCGAAACGGCTCAAGAGCTAAGGCAGCTGTCAAACTATGTGCATTTCGATTGGGGGAATGTGGCCCCAGGGTTAAATGCTCACGCTTTAACAGAGCACTTGACCGATAAACCAGGGTTGAGAGGCGGAAGTGGCACGTAAGTCCCTCTGTTAAAAATCGGTGTCATACCCCAGCGCATCAGCGGACTGATACAGAGATTTGCAATAGGTGTGCATGCAAAGTCGAACTCCACAACAAATTTCGTTATGTCATCGCAGGCGGAACCGGAATCCTTGCCAATCTCTACAACCCTCAAGCGAACAACGACTCTTCATTATTGCGTACACAACTATGGCTGGCGATGATCATCCTTCACGAGCTAGGCCATGTATTCCTGTAATTAGATTCTGTGTTCCGATCTTCGAGCTACTCAGAATGACTGCTGATTGTACCGTCGAATCTAGGGCCAACACCACGAAGCTATCTCGCGAGATTTTCCCCTTCTGTAATGATAGCCGCATCAAGGAAGAAGGGAACGCTTTGGAAGCAGCGGTCCATGTAAGTGACACAGGAAATATCAGCTCGGATGAGGTCAGGCTTGACAATTTGATCGGGAGTCATACGGTCCTGAATAAGAATTCGAGAGACGGAGCATAATTCATTATTGGATAGAATTTTGCTGACTCTACCAAAGAAAGGAGTAATCATGCAACCGAACGACGCCGACCCACGTTTGACCACATCACCTTTCGGCATGGTGGCATGGAGATGGCCAGGGGTGCTCGACGGTGGCTATTGGGGGCCAAGAAGCAGGAGATCTCTTCAGGAAGACGGTCTCCAGTATATCACCTGGTACATGGTGAGAATGGAGGTAGTACAAGTGGCACCAAAGGATGCAACTTTAAGATGCTGACAAGATCCAGTACATCCGGCAATTTTTCACCGATGAATTTTGGGAAAATCGGATATCAAGATTTGGCGACGGAGCGTTGTCGGACTTTGCAGCGGTAGGTGTACGTTACAGCGTGGAGGGTAGTCTGGCCATTCCAAAGGGGAAACTCGATGATTCGACTGGCTCAGAGTTGGAAGCAGATGAATGGATGCCAGATTCCGCAAAAGCAGGAATTGTTTATCGCGACAAAATCGTAGCTATGACGGGCGGTGAGCTAGCAAAGAAGGAGAAACTGACAAAAGAGACAACAGAAAAGGGTCTACTAGCAGATGGGTTTATCGTGAAGGACATCAAGAAGTTGAGCATTGGAATGAAAGCCCTGGTGGGAAAGAGTCCGATCAAGAAGAAGAAGCCGCCAAAAAAGTTCTGGCAGTTTCGGTGACGCTGTCGCGGTAGTAGAAGAACGACCGGGACTTCAGCTCGCAGGCGAATCAGGAGATCGGCACGTAGAGAAACAGTTATTGTTACTATGGAAATGTTGACAGTTGAAAAAGAGAGAAGGCCTAAGGCATTTCGCAGTGACGTTTCGCGCCAAATTCGCGTTGAAGAAATCGCGTCACCCGGGGGACACTGGCCTAACCTGTTTATCAACAATAACCTTTTTTCCTCCCTACATAAAACACCTCTCTAGATCACAAATTCCGTGAGAATCGCATTCACATCAAAAACATAATGGCATCGACAGCTCCTCTGAAACGCAAGCGCTCCGGCGAAGATCTTATCGCAAACGCATCTAAACGAGCACTCCGCCCTCGCCTCGCTGCTGTACCAACGGCGATACAGGTGCCAAAGACACGAGTCAAGAAGTCTATGATCAAGACACCCACTTCTGCCATCAGATCTGCAACCACAAGTCCTAGTCACAACCTCCTTCTCCAGAAAGACAAAATCATTGAACAACTACGCCTCGAACTTGCCGAAGCAAGCTGCAACCTCGCCAAAACACAAAAAAGACTCAACGAAGTTGAAAAGCAACTTCCAAAGTCGCTCACGCATAATCAATAAATGGAGCAATGGAGGTTGACAAAAGCAAATGTCCCTCAATCGTTCTTGCCATGGATTTATATTGATTAGCCGCACTTTCGCGTGTGGCTTCATGTACCCCTCAACTCCCAACCACCCCATCCCGCCCATGTACTTTTACAATACTCGCTCTCTCATCCCCCCGTTTTATTGTCTCTTTTCTCACCAAGATCAACCAAATAAACATGCCTCCGAAAAGATCAGCCACAAAACGCCAATACTCGGCCGTCGACAGCGACTCGGATGCCGCATCCTCAGCTTCGGAAGGCACCAGTCGCGCAGCTCCGAAAAAGAGAACAGCCGCCAAACCTGCTGCTACTAAGAAAGCAACCACGACCAAAGGACCCACTGTAAAACAAACAACAGTCGCGCAATCACCACAGACACATATGCAGATAAATCACTCAAACACCTCAAGCCTGTCAAGCAGTTGGAGAAAATGGATGGCGGCCTAGTGTCAGCCTTCAACCTTATGCTATATGTCGCCGATGCATCGCATGCCGACTGCGAAGCCTCAGTCAAGATGAGCGGGTTTGGCGACAGCGAAGAACCCTTTGGCATCTTGGACGCTCAACGAAAAGACATGCACAGTCACCAGCGACACGACAAGAAGAACTACCCACCGTGCCAAAGCGATGGACAAAAGCAGATGCCGATGTGGGCGTTTTCAAAACCGGAAGACCGAATAAACAACAATACGGGCAGATGGAGAGACAAAGTTTGGAGTGGGAAAAGGATAGGAGGGACAAGAAGAGTGAGAGGAGAGAGACTGTGAATGACTGGGTTGCTGTTGCACTGCAGGATCTTGAGGTGGAGAGAGATTATCTTGAGGAGTATGGCGTTGACAAGTATTTTCCCAAGAGCATCGATAGACTGAAGGAGCTGATGGGCTCTGCGAGCTCGGCTGCTGCTGTCGAGGGTGTTGCTGTCTGAACATCGTAGTCCTAGAAAGAAGCTCACAAAGGAGACAAAAGACAATTCTCAGATGTAGAAGCATTGCAGTCCAACATCTTTTCATTCAGGTCCATCAACTCTAGTGATCGCGGTTTGTTGACCAAATGTTGATAACCTATATATACAAACATATAAGACGCATAGACCCAACCGTTCTCATGTCCGAGCCTCATTTCTCTTTTTTCCTCCAACCGGTGAACCATAAAGCTCATTGATATGAGCGGCATCCATCTCCACAGGATCCATGGTCAGTCCATGCTTGCCCGGTGCCCACACTTCTGAAGCTAAAGGCGGTGCAGAAGATCCGGTGTGGTAGAGTTCTACATGGGGTGAGAACTTCTTCTCGCCATCAGTTTGAATTGGTCTTGTCTTTTGTCGTCGGAACAAGACCCAGCAAATTCCAGCGATGAGCAGTGACACCGCTACAATACCAACAACTATACCACCTATAGCTCCCGAAGCTAATCCATGACCAGGACCGGCAGTATTGCTGTTTCCCGAAGCAGAGGAGTCGTTACGTTGGAATGCCTTCAACTTCGAAGCCCAAGTGGAATCCCAAGATGGTGCTTTGATCATGGGTGAAACCGAGGTGTCGTTAGCAGATATAGTTGCTAGAGAGATGTCTGACAAGTCTGGTCCAGGTGCCTGAGCGAGCATCAACTTTCCCGTCTGCCAATTTTGAGCCATAAAAGCTCCCTGGAGGAATGCACGACCAAGGTGATATCTGCCATCAGGAGACTGATATGGTGAACATGGAAAGTATTGAGTTGGGACGTCGACGAGTGGCCACTCTAAAGTGAGGGTTAGAAGAGCGAACGGAAGATATATCGTGCTTGTGGATGCTCCTGACTGGAAGTCGAAAGAAATATATGAGGGCGAAGTCATGATGTCTTGATACGAAGGCACGGATGTATTCCAGATGTACAGGCCCAGAGTCTCGTTGAATTCCACTGGAAGATGTCCCGTAATTACTTCACATGTCTCATGAGGTAGGTAGAGATATGGCACACCTGGATTTGGATATGCTTTGACGCTGCTGGCTCCACTACTTTGCAAGAGATTGCGTACTGGCAATTGCCGATCCTTTGGGAATGGAGAATCTCCACTGGCGACACCCAGACTGATGCTAGTCAGTTCGAATATGTCTGTGTCAGAGACGATTGGGGTTGTGAGGCATCTAGACTTGTCATATCCACCAAGAACAAGACTTCCAGGTACTGAAACAGAGCCCGAAGCCGAGCCGATGTGAAGACCATAGAAAGGAGAAGAAATAGCATCTTGTGCATACGCCAAGGGTAGAGTTGTGTTCAGCGAGACATCACTGCCGTTCACAGAAGTATACTCGACATGCTGTTCCGCGCCATTTAGCGAGAAGAATCCGGTATTCATTGTATACCATGCATTTTGGGAGGGGAAGTTGACGTTGATGCCTTGATCGATGGCATTAGCGACGAAGTCCAGGTACGGAATACCATCTCCCGGACCCTCCAGTGTAATCCTATCGCTGATATAACTTGCTTGACCAGAAATATTCAGAGGGTAGAGAGACGTGTCCCATGTTGAGGCATCGAATGCAGTACTGTTCATCCAGGACCATGAACCCTGCAATCCAGTCCAGAGAGTTGACTGTGACTGCGGACAAGCGCTACTCGGATCAGAGCATGCATCTGAGTGGACGACTAGATTTGTTTTCGTCAACGACGGGAGTAATGTGATGTTCTTGATATTGATAGTCAGCACTCCGTCTCCAAACAAACCATTGTCGCGCATACTTGTTCTGGCCATGAGACTGTTTGGATCAAAGCATTCCAAGGACCTGCCTGTCGTCAGTCGACCGGCTCACAGGAATAATGTTGTCTAGGACACTTACCATCGGGACCAACAGTCGTGTTAAAGTTGAGTGATCTTGGAACACTCGCAGAAACTCCTACATAGAACAAGCCAATCAGAAGAATATGAGACATCTGGTACTCGGAGACCTGATTGTCTGTCGAGGACGGGCTGTGAGAGTAGGATAAACGCAGCTTGACAGGATGCTGCGAAGACCTCGTCAATTATATCCGTTTGAAGACGGGAGGTATTCCATTCGAGTAACACAGCATACTGCCTCAATCCATTGATGCGTCGTGTGATAAGAGTCGCAGATATATTAATAGGCTGCTCGGGATTCTGGAGGCGTCAATCATTTTCGTCACTCAGCGCGTCTCCTAAGCGCCCGGGTTCGTACAGTGTGGATGTTCCATTGAATCTCTGGAATCCAGCCTTGATTTCATGTATGTCAGCTGTATAGCTGACTAAACTAGTAAGCTAGTATAGCTGAAATATTGCACTCATGTTAGTAATCCATTCAATTTAATATCCACACTGGGTTCGTGTAGATAGTTTAGCCGCCATCACTACGCGCCAGCACTTTCAATCAATTTCGACTGCGATTCTGCTCGCAGGGAGATGGGCCGATGAGTCCGACTGAACGAGTGACGCAGTGAGAAACGATAAGACATGTCAAGTCGGGATGAAGGAAGTACGGAGCAAAGAAGCCCGAGTGTGGCGTTGCACCTTCCTATCCTCGACTCAGCAAAATTTCAGACGAAGACACAACAATGAAGCATAAGTTTGGAGGTCAGACTGTCGTTTTATACAAAAGGAACCTAGTATGTCTAGGCTATAGAATAAGTAAATGGTATATACAAAAGATAGGAAATAGAAAAAGGAAGAAAAAAGTGGGTGATAGAGAATGATTAATGCAGTGCCTCAAAACATCAAGTCTTTAAAAGATCATTGAGCCTTCTTACAGAAGGAAAGCGGCGAAGGCGGCAACACCAGCCAGACCAGCGGCGCCGACCTTGTTGGCGGCACCAGTGTACTGAGAAGGCGAGTAGGTGGAGGTGGCCTTGCTGCCAGAGCCGGTGCCGACGGTACCAGTTCCCATGGCGCCAACAGACATCATAGTGCTGTTGGTAACAGCGAAGGGAGCGGAGGTAGGAACGACAGGGGCGGGGGCAGAAACAGCAGGAGCCGAGTTCTCGGGGACACCGGCAGCGGGGCTGGTGTACTCAATAGGGGTCCAGGACGAAGAGACGACGCTGGTAACGGCGTAGGCGGTAGGAATGACAGAGGTCTGGACAACAGTCGACTTTGCGGGGCAGTTCTCGACACCCTCGGCGCAGCTGGTCACAGTAACGACGGCAGTGCTGTAGTAGAACATGGTCGAAGGAACGGTGACGGGAGCTGAGGTGGTCTCAGGGCTGACGGGAGACGATCCAGCGGGCGAAGAAGCGGCGGGACCGGCAGGGGAAGAGCCAGCGGGACCAGCAGGCGAGGAAGCGGCGGGAACAGAGGAAACACGCGACCAAACGCTGGAGACGGTAATGCCGGTAGGGAAGACAGTGCTCGAGACGATTGTCGAGGAAGCAGGGCAGTTTGTGACCTCAGCGCCGCAGCTGGTGACGGTAACCTGCTTGGTGCTGTAGAGAGTGACGGTCGAAGGAACGGCAACGTGACCCTCAACAGATGCGGGAGTGCTCTGAGCAGGGCTGACGGGAGAAGACTGAGGAACAATGGCAGTGTGGGTCACAACGGTGGAGACGGTGCTCTTAATGGTGACCTGCGAGGTCATGACAGAGGGAGCGGTCAGGACGGTGGTAGATCCGGCGGAAGTGATGCTAAGAAAATGTTAATAATTGCAAGATGAGAAGGAGAAAGAAAATCGCACGTTTGGCCCACGGGGCAGGTAGTGACTGTGGCCTTAACAACATCGGTAACGTAAACGGTGCTCTCGAGCGAAGTAGAAGTCTCGGAGGGCATGGCGTTGTTTCCAGCGACGGGAACAGTAACGGTGTGAGCAACAGTGGTGGAAACAGTGCTCTTGACAGTGAATGAGGTGGTCATAACTGAGGGGGCAGTCAGGACGGTGGTGGATCCAGCCGAGGTGATGCTGAGAAATCGTTAGAAAATCAGAATGTGAGAAGGACGAAGCAAATCTTACGTCTGGCCAGCAGGACATGTGGTAACGGTAGCCTTAACAACGTCGGTAACGTAGACAGTGCTCTCAATGGAAGTAGAGGCCTTGGAAGGAACGGCGTTGTTTCCAGCGGCAGGGGCAGTGATGGTGTGGACCTTGACAGCTGTGACAGTGCTCTTAACAGTGACAGCGGTGGTCATAACGGAAGGAGCAGTCAGGACGGTGGTAGATCCAGCGGAGGTGATGCTAAGAAAATGTTAATAATTGGAAGATGAGAAGAGAAGGGGAAATCGCACGTTTGGCCCACGGGACAGGTGGTAACGGTGGTCTTGACGACATCAGTAACGTAAACAGTGCTCTCGGTGGAAGTGGCAACGGAAGCGGCGCCAGACTGAGCACCGGTTTGAACACCGGTTTGAGCATCAGCAGTGGAGCTGCCGTTGTTGTAGGGACCGGTAACGAAGGCACCGCCAGTGGAAACAGCACCACCAGTGGACAGAATAACAGATCCGGTGGTCATGGCAGCAGTGGTAGCGTTGGTGGAAGGAGTGCTGATGGTAGGCTTCAGGCTGGCAGGGATGCTGGTAACCTTGAAGTTGTCCTTGTTCTGGCAGAGCATGTAAAGGTGGTTGCAGGCAGCCTTATCAGCGGTGGTGCTGGTCAAGCAGGTGTCGAGGGTGGTAGCGCATGAGTTGCCACACGAGGCATCTTGACGGTCACATTCGGCGAGAGTGTTGTTACCAGCTTGGCAAGTCTTTCTTCTTCCAGCACAGTCAAGGGGCTGGTAGTCAACGAGGCTGGTAGCGAGGTTTCCGAGACAAGCGTTGTAAACGCCCTGGCACTGAGACGAGGTGGAAGAGTTGGCGCTGCTGCTACCGCAAGAGTCGAGCAGCTGCGAGCAAGTGTTCTTGCAGTCAGCGTTCAACTTCTGGCATTCGTTGTCGGCGATCAAGGAACCGGGAGCGTGGCAGGAAGTGTATCTCGCAATGCAGTTGATGTTGGTAGCAGCTTCCTCGGCCTGAACGCTTGCTCCAAGGCAGTTCTCGTAACGTGCTTGGCATCCAGGCTTAACAGATGCGTCACCGCTCGAGAGACAGACATCGTTCATGCGAGAGCACTCAGTCTTGCAGACAGCAGTTGAAGCAGAGCAGTTGTTGGAAGCATCACCGGAGAGGAAGCAGGTAGTGGCGTCCTTAACGCAGTCAATGGTTGAGATGGGAGAGACTTCGTAGCTTCCGAGGCACTGGCTGTAGTGGGTCGAGCAAGCAGTCAGGATGCTAGAGGAATTACCACCGCTGGTGCAGGTGTCCATCGAACGGCTGCAGGTAGTCTTGCAGATGGCGTTCTGAGCATCACACTCAGCGTCGGTGTACTTTCCGGAAGTGTAGCAAGCCTCAGTGCGGGAGACGCAGTCGACGGTGGAAGGCTCCAACTTGGAGCTGCCGAGGCACGATTCGTACTGGGAGTCGCAGTTTGCAACAACGCTGGGGTCTCCGCTGCTACCGCAGGCAGATCTAGCTCTGGTGCACTGGTTCTTGCACTGAGCGTTCATGTCGTCGCAGATGCGGTCGTCCTTGCCGTCGAGGTAGCATTGCTCGACATCAGCAACACAGTTGATGCTAGAGGTAGTGGAGTTGGTTCCCGAGGTGCAGTCAGAGTAGAAAGACAGGCAGCCGGCCTTCACGCTCTCGTCACCACTTGCCTGGCAAGTGGTTGCCAAGTAGGAGCACTGAGACTTGCAGGTAGCGAGATCAGAGTCTTGAGCGTTGTCGCCGGTAGTTGCGTTGAGGTACGAGGACTCGCTGTTAGAGACACAGCTCGAAGACAGAGTGGGGAGGTTCTTGGCTCCGAGACAGCTCGAGTACCAGGACAAAGCGGTGGCGTTGTGAGCGCTGTCGCCGCTGCCAGACAGAATGTCGTAACCTCTAGCACAGAAGTCCTTGCATTGGGCGTTGACAACTTGAGCATCCTGATCAGATGAGCCGTTCTGAATGGTAGCGTAGACTTCGGAGACACAGTGGACATCGCTGGTGGTGATCTGACCAAAGAGGCAGTTCTCGTACGATGCCTGGCACTGCGAGTCGTCACCGCTGGTCATGCAAGCATCCTTGAGGACACCACAGGTCTGCTTGCAGGTGGCGGTCTGTGCGGCAGCGGTGTTGTCTGCAGAGTTGTCGAGGTAGGTTTGCTCTCCCTGGGCAAGGCAAGACGAAGCAGGGGCAGTGGCGTTGTTCGAGCCCAGACAGGCGGCGTAGCTCTGCTGGCAAGCTTGGCTGGGACCGTTCTTCTGGCACAAGTCGAGAATTGATGAACATGCGTTCTTGCAATCAGCAATCTTAGAGTCACAAGCGTTGGTCAAGTCGTGGGAAGCGGATTCGTAGCAGGGAATGACTTGAGCCAAGCAGGAACTTTGCATGGTGCTGGTAGATCCAATACAGGAGTCGTAACGGGTGTTGCAAACGTCCTTCGATGTTCCAGTAGAGTAGCAGTTGCTGCGTGTGGATGAGCACTTGTCGGCGCAAGTGGCAGCATCGGACGAGCAGACATTGTCATTTGAAAGGTTGAAGTCGTAGCAAGAAGTGTAGGCGGAGACACAGTCCGTGGTAACGTTTTGTGCAACGGCAACCGTTGCAAGGCCAACGAGGGCCGGGATGAAGGATCTCATAACGAGTGTGATAGTCGAATAGTCGACAAAAGTTAGTATTAACGAAAGACAGACCCGTGAGAAGAACGGGAAGGAGATTCGAAAATAGAAAGAAGAAAGGAGACGAAGAGTAACTTAGAACTGTCGAAGCAGCAGGGACGTCGCATGTTTATGGGCGAGCATGATCTACAGCCAATTCGCCCAAGGAACCGTACCTGCGCTAGCATTGGACGGATCCGCGTGGAAACATAATTAGACCCGTATCCGCACACCTCTGACGCATGTACCTCATGAATTGACTTTGACCCAGATAGGCCACCGTGGGCGGAAGGCGGCCATCAAAATTACCCATGATCATGCGAAGCTTCAAAGGATTCGTCTTGCAGCGGTGGCTTGTGTGGGGATGTGAAAATTTTGTCTCAACTTGAGACGTCGGCGCCTGAGCCAGGTACGTCTCGACTGCCAAAGCTCACAACACGATTACACCTGTATCTTGGATGCAGCAAGTGTTCCCAATGAATGCCATTTCCATAGCCTTACCAAATTAATTGATCCAGTGATTCCAGTTCGACTGCATCCCACATCGTTCACGACGTATGGAGTACCTGACGATCAGTTGGCGCAGGGTTCCGTCGTCCCGCGTGTAAATTGGATTTCACGAAACCCTAACAATTTTTAGCGACACATCGTGCCGCAAATTTGGAGTTGACCCGCATGAGCACTTGGCGCCTCGTGTTGATCGCCGCGGATTAAGATGGAAGGCACATAGAGTGGCCTGGAATTGGCCTCACGTCCTTGTCAGGGATCTGGTGAATTGTGATAAACAAATGTAGAACAGATGATGTCGTTCAGAGAAAGCGTTGTCAGAAGCTGCACTCCACGATCGCAACTGTCCAACGACGAGGGCACGTTGAAACGTGGAAGCAGGCAAGAGCGTTGAGCCGGCTTGGCCGAGGCAGTGACGACCGCCAACGTTCCTACCACAAAATCTCCCCATTTTCCCAGCCTCGACATCGGCCTCTGGGGCGCGTTGAGCTGGTTATTGAAAACTTTCTGTGCTATTACTAAATAAAGAGCTTGGTCGCGATTCTATACGATATGTTTTCCTGCTGGCGCTGTTGTCTCCACAGTAGTCAACAAGCGCCGGCGTCATTTATTCTCGGCTACTTGTCCTTTCTGATCTTTATAGGCTATTTTATTATCTTTTGGCCCGCGAGACCCGTAAGATCTAACGCTCTCTCTGGATATATCCCATCCATCGATTACTGTGTGCTTTGTTACAATTTCCCTCCGCGGAGGGTTTGTTCAGTTGGGAGAGTGCAAGATGACCACTCTTTTGTCGTCACCCTGTTCGCCTTGAGTTCTCACGGGCCACGAGCTATTCTGAACTTTCGATCCGATTGCCTTATACATCTCGACCACAGGAAGACATGCCAGCATCTGTGAAGTAGGCTTGGTAGTAAAAGCAACAAGTACAGAATTCGACCCTCAGTGGCTGCTGTGCAAGCTGAATGATGGAAAAGTCATTGTACAGCACTATTGTTCTTACTAACACGATGGGATGTGCAATAAGAGGGACTGTTTGAAAGCGACTATGAACGGATAACACTATAGGTACCTTCTTCTCCTTGTACCAAACCCATGGTTCCATCCCCCACCGAAGCAGAAAAAAGAAAAAGAAAAGAAAAAGAGTTATAGTCTTCCCTGATTAACATTCAACTTGACAAAGGAAAACTTGCAGATGCAGATTCAGCGCTGCTCGAAACTTTTATCTTCGAAATCACATCTCCGTACTCAGTGAAGGTAAGACCATCAAATTGTGATTCCCTTGTACGTTGCCGAAAGTTCTTTTGTGTTGCCGAAGAAGTATCTGGTGCACTTCAGTACAGATTGTTGGCCATCGACGTGTTCGGACCGGTTCTGAAGTTGTCAGGGGATGGACTCGATAACCTTGGGAGACTGTGGACTGTTGGAAGCAAGTATAGCGGTGTTGGTTCGACTTCTTGTATCTGTGGACTGCTGTTCGTTCTCACCGGTCATCATATCCTATGCTTTTTAGTCGTCGACTTCTGGAATAGAAGCGATTTCTTCCGATTCGTCTTCCGCAGGAGTCAGTCTTGATTTCGAATTCTTGTCAAGCGGCTTGAAGCGAGTGAAAAAGTGGTATGCCCATTTGCTGGGATCTTCGTCGTCGATCGACTCCCATGTTTGTTCGTCTGCTCTGACAATAGCCGCGATGTTGTCTAACTTTGCTGAAGTTTGGTCGCCAGAGTCGCACCAATCGACGATGTGGACGATTGTGGCGCTTCGTGCTACTAAGTTGGCACGAGTGTTGACCTTTAGTGCGAGGAGCTCCAAGGCGAACTCTTTCAAATGAGGAGCACGAGCTAGCTGCTGGAGCACCAAGCTCCATCTCGAGTTGTTCTTGATGGTGATTCTTGACAGCCTGATCTTTTCAAGAGTCTTGAGACACGTTCGGATGAGACCTGCGAACTGTACAAAGTCGGCGTCGTCGATAGTGCATGCTGACAGCGTCAAATCTCTGACGTTTGCTGCCAAAGGCCAGGTCATGCCCCGAAAGAGCCCGGAGATCATGCTTCCACGTCCTTACCACTTGCTGATTCCAACCACCTCCAGACTCCTACTCTTGGGTTCCCAGATCAAGCGAGATCTACCATTAACACCTGGCAGCATGTTGAGTCTCATGCTGAGCGACGTGAGGGTCGGAAGCTTTGAAGCAAGTTTGCCACATCTAGCCGCGAAAATGCGCGCTTGGGTACTTGTTTGGTGAGGTTCATGATCTTCCTTCAACTCAAGATCGAATCCGCTAATCTTCAGATTTACCCCGTCGCCTTCAGCAAGACGGCACAATACCGACAAGACTTTCTCCCTTTCCTGTTTGAAGAGGTGGGATTCAGGTCGCGAAAGCAGCTCTCTGATCCCGAAGCTGAGGGGGTTGCGATCAGTCACCCCCAGGACAATAGGGGTACCATGCACACTTAGTCGATACAGTGCCGAAGAGAGATCTATGGAGAAACCCCCTCGGGTCAAAGGCTCCCCGACACCATCTAGATACTTGCCTTTGACCTGCTTGAAGGGATACGTGGTGTCGAGAACGAGTTTTTCAATGAATCTCCCGAAATAAGGGTGAGCCGCAATCTCAGACAAGGCTCTGAGACTACGATTGCTGATGGCATGGCGACGGCACCTGACGAAGTGGCGGATGAAGCTGCTAGTCGTGGCCCTTTCCAGCTTCTTGGAAGTCGAACGAAGGGCAATGACGTCTTGAGGACCGACAAAAGAGGCCACACGTTCTAAGATCTCGATGGGGAGGTCCAGCATTGCTGTTTTGTGCTGGACAATGTCAGATAGCGAGTCGCTGTACGCTACGTGCTGACTGCGTGCAAGGAAGGAAGCGTTTTCCAGAAGCTCGTGAGGAATGGTGTGCGGAGTTGTGATGCCCCGTACAACGGCCTTGATGAGCCCGGCCGAGAGCCCGGTTAGATTCATCAGATGTTCCATGAGATGCCGCTGGAATCCAAAAGCTGGGTGTCGATCAGCACAAGCGTTGAGAATAGGAGACGTTGGCACGCGAAGCAAGGTAGGTTTGTATAGACACGCGTGATTCGGATACGTACAAGGGATGGTCTGTAGTTGGAGAGGTTCCTGGAGACGGGGTTGTACGTCGGAAGCTGATCACAGAGTCTGACAACAGTGAGTGCGCTTGGAAGAGAAAGTGATAAACAAGGAGTGAGATACAGAGCTTGTTCGGCGTCGTCGAGTCTACGCTCGACGGCTCTCGGGTCGTTCACCTCGACAATCACGACAACACTCTCCAGAGTAGAGTGAGGTGCTTGGATGCTTCTAACTGTCAACACAGTGCACCTTCGAGAAGAGAAGCAGCGTTGGGATGGGATCTACCTTATCCTGCTGCTTAGTCTTACGCTTAAGACAGTTCAGGACATACTATTCAGAGGTTCTCTGCTTTTACGATATCCTTGAGCAGTCTCCTTAGACAGTGCTCTCTTGTCCCTGAGACTACTCCATCCTTGAGTAGAGCAGCTTCTTGTTCGTCGACAGACCACCGTGTACTTGCGAAAGCTTTCTACCAGAGCAATAAGTACTTGTATCTATGTTATGTCCAGTTATCATGGAGAGCCCGATTCCCATGCACACCCCTTACACATACACTTGGAGTAAACTGGAAGAGACGCGAAAATTGTGATAACGCACGTCCGGCTCTGCCTTGCTCGCGTCCTTGAGCTCCACAAACAGCTGGTAAACCCCAAATTCTGGCGGAATATACGATCATAGTTCCAAAGACGAGTGACTAATGATTTCGATTCGGGGTTCTTACCCCTCTGAAAATATGAATGAGCTCTGCTAACTTCGATTCCCATCTCCCTCTTTCTCGAGTATCGCTTTCGAACATCTTTTTCATTCTGCTCCATCCACAAGCAAAGCCTCAAAAGCCCCAAGGAACCCCATTTCATACTCAGGCAACTCATCAAACCCGAACCTCTTCACCAAACCCGGCAACTTCTTCTCACTTCCAAGTACTTCTTCAAATCTCGACTTCTCATTCATGACCTTGTATTTGTTCCAATGAGTATACGCCTCCAGAACTTTCTTATCCAGATCCACCACCCAAGCCCACTCCATGAAAAGCTCATCAGCCAAGAACTTCATATCCCAGGGATGTATCATCACAGGTTCCTCTTGCGTAGCACAAGCGACGACCTCTAGGATCTTGGCTCCAGTATCGCGAGATAGGGATTCGATAACAGGAAGAGGAACAAAGCTTCTTTTTTCGACTTGCTTATTGAGAAGGTCCTCGAAGTAGGTATCCCTTTCCTCGTCGCTGATGAGGATGACACGCTTGTCGCTGTCGTCGAGAACCTTCTGGAGATCTGCGATGTTGATGGCATCGAGGAGGAAGCGGAGGATTGTCAGGCCTTGACCATCAGGGTAGCCGTCCCATTGGCCGTATTGGATGATGCGGTATTGGCCTTTGTAGTAAACGAGGGTGAGGTTGCGAGTGCCCATTGTCTTGTGTGCTTTGCGTGTTTGCGAAGACTGAGATGATGATAAGGAGTTGAGTTGACGTTTGTGTGTGGTGTATATATATTGTTATGTGTTGTGATGTAATGTTGCGGCACGTGAAATTGACCAGGCTGCAGTCGCGCTGAGTGTTACACAGGGGATGCCCTGCTGCCTCCTAAACGGAGGCCAAGTCATTCCTAGCATATTTTTTTTCAGTGAGCGCTCAATAAATAATAGACCCGATTGAAGGACACGGAATGGAGTAAACTGGTATCATGATTTTGAATTGAATAAATGCTAAGAACAAAATGAGCTACAGAAAAATCGTGGGAATATGTGCATGAAAGATTGGAAGAGAAAAGACAAAACAGCTCCTGAGCTTAAGCCTTGATGTAAGGAATACCAGTAAGCTTGAAGCCTCTCTCGCTCAATTGTGGGGCCTGGCGAGGCTTCCATGTGTTGTGAGGGTCGGGCTTGCCGTCGCGCTGAGGCTCCAAGAAGGCCTTGATGAATGGTTGAAGAGCCATGGGCCAATGGCTGTGACCGTGCTGCTCCTCGAAGAGCTCCTTCTTGCGGATCAGATCCTCCTGAGTTGCTGTCGAGACTGGCAACATGCAGACGTAGACAACGAATCTGTCGGTGTTCTTCTTGGGCGAGGCGTTGTAGTGAGGGGTGCGAGAGTCCCAAAGAACAAGATCACCGGGCTCGGCGTCAACCTTGACCCACTCGTGGCCTCTGTCGGCCAACCACTTAAGACCAGTCTCCTTGAACAGGTACATCTCGTTTGTCCATCTGAAGTCGCGAGCCTCGTTTCTGAAAACGTTGTGGTACTCCTCGCTGACCTTGTGGCCACCCTTCAGGACCAAAAGACCGCCATCCTCGGGGCCGTTGGGCAAGAGGTTGACAAAGCCCTGGACGCAGCGCAGACCGCCACGTTCGGGGTCCTGATCTTGGTGAGGCCATGCGCCGTTGGCGGGAAGATCCTGGCGGTTGGCGAGAGAGACGTTGACGGCATCGAAGGAGCAGATAAGATCGGGGTCCTGGTAGAGGTGGGCAAATGTGTCGATGACTGCGGGCTCGGAGCGGACAGCCCATGTGAAAGATTCGTGAGTAGCGCCGTATGCTTGGAGGAGACCCTTCTGGTGGATGATGGGAAGGCATTCTTCGCGGATGGTCGAAGGATCGTCGCGCTTGTAGCCGAGTCCGAAGCCCTCGAGCCAGTCCTTGATATCCTCGGCGTACTTAAGGGCCTTTTCCTTCTCAACAACTCCCTTGACTACACAGTATCCATCGCGGGCAAGGTCTTTTGCAAAAGTATCAGTACGCGTCGTGATTGAAATTGGACAAGGTCAAAAGCTTACCGTCACGGAAATCGCCATAGTGGACCGACTCGTCAAGGACATTGAGGACAGGAGTGTCGTGAACGACACAAGGTGGGATAGCGTGAACGGTTCTGAGGTCGAGTACAGGTTCCTCGTTGAACTCGCGCTGGACATTGGTGGTCTGGGTCATAGTAGCGGTAGCCATCTTGATGTTGACTGATGAGATGTTGTTTGATGTGTGATGAGCAGATTGAATCTGGAGAATAGAATTGTGTTTTTTGAGACTATTTAGCTGCTCTTATTATAATCAGAGGCCCTCACGCGGTGGAGGTCCGTTGCCTTAGGGAGGGGCTAGAGAGTCGCCCGAGCTCAGCCGATGCCCTCGCCGAGAGGTGCTGGGGGAATTGCTCCGTTCGGTGAGGGGCCCCGGATTGTGGCCCGAAGTTAGTGATCGAGAACAATCTTGAATTGGTTCCTTTTTTCATCTTGGAGGAGACAGAGAGGAGTCTGTTTCAGGAACTGTAAACTCGGACATTCTCTACATTCTAGTGTCGACGTGTAGACAAGCGCTGGGTACAGTAAAGAAGACTCAATTGAACACTCTCATGGCATTCGGACCAAGTCACAGAAACGCACAGCGTCGGTCTGCACCGAGCCGAATGACTCTTCCCCGCACTCGGAGGTGGCTGCCCTCCGAACACTGGCCTTCTAGAGCTCTATAGGCACGAGGTTCATTACTAGCTTGTACCCTCCCCAGAGCTTAGCATGGTTCTTTCCATTTGATCTTCACTCCAGCGAGGAGAAGACTCAAAGGTGCGCTCGGGCATCGGGACAAAACGTTGTTGAGACCCCCACAGGTTGCATCTGCGGGGTCTAGGCACGGAGTGGGATCCTGCCTGACACAAGTCCTGGCCAACAGTGTCTGAGAAGCAGCGTTCACGAATTCTGACCCTGGTGAACGAGTACTTTCTGCTGACCTTTATGCCTACACCGAACTCACCCGCGTCCACATCCCGCATCACTCAAGTCAGTGTGGGGTGACTCAAATCGCATACCAACAATACACGGTAAGCTAAACAATAATGGCTTGAATGCGGCCTCCTCACAGGAGGACTGGCCAGAAAGAGCGAAGTCTCTTTCCAGATTGTCCTTTGCGACACCAACATTGAATTCTCAGAGCGGCGGGTGGCGGAGAGCCTCTCATATCCCCAGACTCTTACTATCGGACTCGCCCACAAGATACGACGCTTCTCCAGCTCGAGCCCTACCGGCAGACGTTGGACCACCAAGATAGACCACATGCTGCACCGGGCCAGTCGTGGATACATCTACCCCATAAAGGTCCCACATTGCACTCCCCCAGAAGTTCTTACCCCAGTTACATTTATCTCGACCATCCTCCACCTATACCTTGCAGTGCTTTGTTCTCATACAACTCTCATTATTCCATCGCAAGGCTTCCATCAACATGGACAAGTCAGCTGCCACACACATGGAAGTCTCGACCTTCCCCGAATCACATGTAGTCGACTCGTATGCCGTCGACGCTAAAGATGAACAAGTCACAGTCATTGGCACGATGGGCCAGGATCCCGATCACAAACAACCAGTGTCTTGGAGAGCGTGGGCCATCGTTGCAATTTGCGCTCTGGCTACATTCCAGGTACGCTCTGCCTATCATTGAACATAACACAGTTACTGATATGGATGATTAGAACACATACTACGGTATTGCCCCTGCCGCGAATCAGTACGCTATCGCTGGAGCTTTAGACGGCACTGCAAGTGAAAGAATTTGGATTGTCCAGGCTGCTGCTGTCCCTGCCATCGCATTCGGTCCCATCTTCGCCATCATTTCGGATGTCTACGGTCGCAGAAATCTCATCCTCGCCGTCTGGATACTCTTCGCCGTTGGCTCTATCGTGTCCATGACTGCCACTGGAATGACAGGCGTCATCGCTGGTCAAGCACTTTCTGGTGTTGCTTCCGGTATTTCTGGTATCATGTTCGCTGTCGCATCCGAAGTCCTTCCCGGAGCCTACCGTGCTTATGGTCAGACTATCGTCAGTTGGGTCTCTGGTCTATCATCGCTCGTTGCTCTTCTTCCCATCGGTGCCGCAACGACTGCCGACCCCGTAAACGGCTGGAGATGGGTCTTCCGTATCAAGTTCATCCTTGAGTGCCTCGTTATCATCGGCATTGCAGCACTTTACTTTGTGAGTCGGCTCTTCTACTGACTTCAGTACACCACTAATTATATCGTCATGCAGCCCCCTCCCCGTACTGCCGCCAGCAAGCAAACACTTGGCCAGAAGCTCAAGGCTCTCGACTGGATTGGTTACATTCTGCTTCTTGGCGCTCTCGTTCCCTTCTTGATGGGATTCGCTTGGAGCGGAGACTCAAACTACGGTTGGGCCAACAAGACTCACACCGTCGTTCCCGTTGTTGTCGGTGGTGTTCTGTTCATCGTCTGCTTAATCTATGGTACGTTTGATCCTCATTGATACTTTCAACCACCTCTAATATATGTTGCAGAATGGAAGGGAACCAAGACTGGTTTCTTGGACCACCGCCTCTTCCAGAACGGACGCAACTTCCCCCTCTGCATGGTCCTCATTGCCGTCGAGGGCTCTCTCTTCTACCTCATGAACAACATCTACCCATCGCAAGTCAACGGCATCTGGGAGCAGCCTGGCACTATCAAGGCCAACGCCTACCTCCTTCCATTCTTCATGGTCATCACTGTCGTCTCGCCTCTCCTTTCCGTCTATGTTACCAAGTTCAGAGATGTTAAGTGGCCCATCTTCGTCGGCTTCGTCTCTTTCAGTGCTTCTGTCATCGGTCTTGCACTTGCTGGTACCGACGGCAGACTTGGCCTTGCATTCAACGGCGTTGGTGGTTTGGGTTTCGCCCCCGTTCTGATTTTGATCATGGTTTGGGTCCAGGTGAGCAACAAATTCGCAAAATACTACTGAGCAATGTACTAACAACTAAACTCATAGAACTCAACTCCTCCTCTCTTCATCGGTACCGCTTCTGCTCTTACCATCTCCTCTCGCACTCTCGGTGGTACCGTCGGTCTGGGCATCGCAAACGCAATCTACGGATCGCTCACAAACACTCAAATTCCTGAGGCTATCAGTAAGTGGCAGAAACGATTCCTGACCGTTTGATCTATGCTAACATTATTTGCGCAGTCGGTGCTGTACTCCCTCTCGGATTCAACCCAGAACACATTGGTCAGCTCATCGGCTTCTACTTCTCCGGTCAGGGCCTCGACAAGATCCCTGGAATCAACGGACAAATCCTCGGCGCCGGCCTCGCCGCACTCCACAAGACCGAGGCCCACGCCTACAAGGTTGTCTGGTTCTCCTTCCTCCCGGGCTGTGTCTTCGCTGCTGCCATCTGTCTCTTCATGCGCAACTCGAGCGAGAGAATGAACTGGGTTGTTGATGCTCCTCTCGAGACCAAGACCGACGCCATCTCCCTCAAGGAGCAGGCATTGGAGATGGATCACACGACCGTCCACATTCCCACCTTGAACGACAACATCGAGATCGAGCGGGTCGAGCGCAGATAAATGCATTCGCACATGCAAACCTGAGCATTGTACATCTAAAGTTAGAGGCTCATCTTGTACATAGTATATGAATTTATGTTTTGTTATGATTAAATCTTTTCCATACTACAACACAATGTCGTGGACTAATGTCCTCATCATCACCGATAACACAGCTTCCAGGTCAATAGATGACTGTCTCACAATCGCTACGAGAAGTCTACTCAGTAGATCACATCGTTGCCAGCCATTCATAGATAGACACATTTGGCAACTCAATAACCACTAACGCCATGCGCACTGCAGCACCAACGTCGCTCATCGGCCATACTGCAGCTTCTTTGTAACGTTGAGGCTTCCAGAGCAGATCATATCGCATCTCGAGCGCTCCATCGTGGCAACACGCCCATGCATCTATGATAGCCGACAGAACACGAACTGGATGCTGGCGATCAAATCTTCATCGAAGTCTCGTGGTCCATTTCTGTAATCTGCACTCCTCCAAACCAATATAGTTCCGGCAACCAGGTCTCGATCATCCCCTAGTAAACACTCTAGCGCTGTGCCGGCATTTCCGGTCGATCCTACTGCACATGACCGTTCCACCGGCATTTCCACAGCTGTGAGAGTGTTTGCTGGTCTGTCACTGTGTTTGGACTGAAAACTCGCCCACACTGAGCCGAAAGGAGAGGTGGAGGAGAATGTATGTCCACACTTCCTCCAACTACCCATAGTAACAGAATTTGGGGTTCGAAAGTCTGACTCGCTATTTCTATGTCGAATTGTCTCGAGGGCCTGAACGTTGAAACTTGTATTTGTGAAGTCTCTCGTCATTAAGAAAGTGCCTCCTCCATTGCCTCTGGTACTTGTAGGAAGCGAATGTACCACATGTATGCCCGGATGTCATCGATCTCTGTATTCTCATTCCAAATCCCCACTGTAGTGCATTTCCAGTTTGTCGTATGATGAACAGACTCCTGCTGTGTCCAAGCATCCAAGTCGATTTCTAAAGCAAATCCCAACTGCTTGAGTCTGTCCGACACATCTGGGCCTTCTAATGATATCTTTTCCGGTACGATCAGATAAGCCATTGTGTGTCTGTTTCCAACGATTGTCACTCCACTCATGCGGCAGATGTTGAGGTTTGGGAGTTTTGCCAGCTGCTTGAACAGTGTGCTTGCTGCTCCTGAGGCTTGGATTGTTGAAACGTCGATCAGGTCCAAGCTGGTGATGCTGCTGAAGTGTGTGCGGAGGCTCGATCCAGCCAACCACTGTACATCCCATATATTGGTATGCTCGACGGTCAAGTGGCTGACTGAGGTGTGCCTGAGATGGTTCCCTGCAGCCAGAGTGGGCATGCCGTGTTTGGAACTGTGTACAGGCCATGATTCATGTATATCCGCTTTCACAATATGTATGCGGTTGGTATCGCCGTTTTCCCATTTGATGTAGAAGTCCAGCTTCGAGGTATCGCTTATTTGGAAGGACCTGCCACTGCTGAGAATTTGGTCGTTCTTCTCCATGTAAGTCAGGAGGCTTTTGTAGACATCCTTCTCCAGGGGAACTTTTACGACGACTGCAAGGTCACTGAACGTGCAGCCGGAGTTGGTGAGTGCACGCATGGTTTCCGCAAGAATTTGACATATCGAGAACCGACTGGTAAACTGTTCGGTTCTCAGGAGCTCCCTGAAGCCATGGTGATGGTCTGACAGGTCTGCAACGACCGAGACGTCCAGTAAGTTCTCGTTTCTCCCGATGTTGATGAAGATTTGCTCCATGATGAGTTCGAATCGGCCTGAATCGATGAAGCGGCTGTGAAGAGCACCGGTCAGGGCGTTTATCGTTATGCTCCTGATCTGACGAAGGAGCACAGGGTTCCTGGTGATGTAAAGGAGGGCGTAGATGCTCTCCTTGGACACCACATGGCTGCGATGGGAGAAGAATGCCTCCACGAACTTCTCATCTGTGACTGCAAAGAGTTCTTTGCAGGTCATGCGTAGGCTGGGAAGATCCCCTTTGTTGGCAGCTGCGGCGATGAGGCCCAGCACCTCTGTTGGCAGGTCCAGCAGCTTCTTGGGATGGTATCCCTTGGTCTTGCCTCCTGTCGACTGTCAATAACGATTTCTGCGTAGGGCTAATAGCTGTACTTACGAGCAAGGAGGTTGCGGCTCTTGACCTTGTTGACGACACGGCGAATACCCTCTCGGAGGGAGACACGGCTGCTGACCATCTTCATGGTGTTGTCTTTGCTGTAGAAGTGGTCAAGGCGAGGATCGAACAGTTGTGTCGAGATGCAGCTGTGAGGTGAAGCCACAACACCAGGGTCTTCGACAAGCAACTTACCTTCACATCACCTCCTCGACACGATGATGCCTCCCCTACGATCACCTATGTATGCTCTCGATTGACATGTCACAGTATGTGAGTAGACTTGTGCATACTGGCAGAATGCTGCTTGATCATCCGCTTCCCCCTGAGATATCACACATCTGCTCCTATAGGTTGACGATACACCCTCTTAGCTCCCTTCGTCTCTTTCTACACTGGTCACTCCACATGACCTTGTCACGACCGAAACGATCTCTCTGACGCATGACCCAGAGAAGATGTTGTGTATGAGATTGGAACGACCGATGAACTGGAGATGGCCTGGAGACATACCTTTACCTTGCCTTGTTGCTGCCCTCATCTCCTTCCTTGCTACTCCCATAACAACGCACAGCAACATACTGAACTATGGAAATGCACAATCAATTCGAGAACAGGAGCGTTTCCACTGAGAACGACCAAATTAGGGGCCTTCAATGGCAACGACCTTGTGACTCAAAGTATTGTGCATTTTTACAACTACCAATATAACAGACTTTGATGAGGAAGAGTGGATTGAGAAGAAAGAAGACACAGGAATATGCAGTGAGTATAGATTGAATCTGCTTCAGAAAATTTTTCATTTACAACTAGCGGTGTGCTGTTTTTCTGCTTCGAGCACACACCTATTCTCTCTTTGACTCTATACGAGACGACATCTACTGCATTTCCATAGCATCGGCGCCATCGTTCTTCGACTTGGCTGCTCTCTGCTCATCCAACTTGCCAGCACCCTTGATAGCCTCGAGACCCTTTGACGTCAGGTACAAGAAGTGGCGTTCCTTGTAGTTATCGATCTGGTTGAAGAACAGGTGGAATCTGAAAAATCGTGTTAGTAATGCATTGGGTTGGCGAAGATGGTTCGGGACTTACGTGTTGTCTCTCTCTTCTTCGGCAAAGATTCTTTGGTAGATCTCTCTCTGCTTGAACTCCTCGAGCTCCTTCTCGTACTTGCCAAAGTCGAGCTTTTCCTTGTCATGTTTGACGGCTTGAATATCATTGTAGCTGTCGAACACAGGGCGCTCGAGCAGCAGACCCAAACCAGGAACCTTGGGAATGCTGATCTTCTGGTCACCCTGGGCCTCGACAATGCGCTCGATGGGAGCACCACAGCGAATAGTCAGTGCGACCATACCGACCATCTTGCGGATTTGGTGCATCATGAACGATTGACCGTGGACCTTTAGCGACAACCATTCGGTGCCGTTGATGATAATAGGTTTCGGGTTGCAGACAAAGGACTTGATGTTGCGCTTGGCTGAAGGGTCCTTGTATGTCTTCTGAATGGTGAAGTTGTGGTAGTTGCGAGTTCCGACGTAAGAGTCGAGCGCGGCTTGCACGCGAGCGATACGCACATCTGGAATGCGGTATGCGCGACGAGCAGTGTTGTAAGCAATCTTGAGCTGTTTAACAGCAGCCTCGATACGCTTCTTTTGCTCTGTGGGGATGTTGGTAGTTTCAAGAGTAGCAGGCTCGTCAGGCATGGGAGTGTCTGTTGTGCCAGCAGTTTCAGCAGCAGCTTCGGGCTTGGTCTCAGCCTCTGCGGGTGTTGATGTGTTGACATCGGCGGCTTGCTTGACCTGCTCCTCTTGCTTGTCTTGCTGTTCTCCATCAGGGTTGAAGTCAGAAGGCTCGTGAATAGCTTGTAGGACCAATTCACGAATGTCGTCGTCCAGAGCATCGACAATGGGCTTGATATCACGCTCTTCAACAGTCTTCCAGAAGTCCTTGACCTCAGCTTGACGAGACTCGTAACCTTCACGGTCACCGACCTCATCGGCAGCCTCCTCCAGGTTTCTTGCCATCCAGCTGCTCGGGTGAGGAGGCAAGAAGGCGTGGGATGGGATCAGGTATTCGTACCAACGGCTGTCGCAGACTTGGTAGCAACTGAAACTGCCGATTGTTCTCTCGATTCCCCAGACTCTGATTTGTGGTGATAGATGCGAATTGATCTTCTGGACAATGTCGGGATCTTCAACAATCAGCTTGAGCGAGATCATGTTGCCTGCAGCGTGGACACCCTTGTCGGTACGGGCGCATCTGACGAGTGCCGATTTCTTGGGGTCGTCAGCGTTTGCTTTCGAGATTGCTCCAGCTTGGACGAAGGCTGTGAACAAGTCGCCCTCGATTGTCTTTTCGGTTGTATTGATTTGCATGCCCTTGTAACCAGTACCGCTGTATCCAATCAAGACGGCAACCTTGCGCTTAGGCTTGCGCTCCTCTGCAGCAATCTCATCCTGGGCGAAGGGTGCAGGGAGGACCGAGTTTTCAGGACGCGGCTTCTTCTTCTCTTCGTCGTTGCGAGTTCTTCGATCTGGCTGCTCTCGTCTGAGGATATGTTAGTTACGGCTAAGTGTATACCAACCATGAGCAATACCTACGACCACGCGTTCCTGCCCAGATCTCTCTTCTTACCACCCCGACCAAATTTGAGTCCATCGTCTTGAAATCGCTTGCGCTTGCGGTCACTGTGGGACTCGCCCTTGGGCTCTCCACTTTCCTCAGCGGCGGTTGTGTTGGAGCTATCGTCGACAACAGGCGCCGTATCCGGCTTGATCTCAGTCGAGTCTGCCATTGTGTTGATAATGACATGGTAAAGGTTGTCGACGATGTCCAATTCTCTTTCTACCGCCGCCTTGGCGCGTCATTCTCGATGAACTTTCTCCACATTTATCTTTTGTCAGGGTCCTCCCTGTTGCAACAATTTCGGCCATCTTTTTGCCTCCCGTCGTTGATAGCACCGCCCACACTGGCTAATATATCTATTCAAGCTTGTCGTATGGCTCTTCAAGTATTGCTTCACCCTATGTGTGAGTCTCAGTGCCCCAATATGTGACTGACGTTGGTTATACCACCTTTTGTGTCCTACAGATCCCTTTACTAAGAAAGTCCTATCAAGAACGTTGTTTATCATAGCGTCCACCAACGTGACACGGAGCCGGTGCAACAAGGACGATCTATGACCATAGCAAGTCACTACTTCAAGCCAGCAATACAAACCATCCAAGTAGTTTATCATGAGAGTTGTAAGCGGTCCGAGAGGTGCGATATGCTCGACTGAGTGATTCTCTATTGTATGCAAGTATTATGTATAAAAATTAACCCCAAACTATAATCTCTTCTTAGCTCAGTTGGTTTAGAGCGTCTGACTGTAATTGTTAATTGTCATCAGAAGGTCCTTTGTTCGACTCAGAGAGAGGAGAGTTCTTTTTGTGCCAGCTAGGCTTCCACCTCGCAATGGCCATCTACTTTTTGTCCTCTTGCCCTCGAATATGCTTCATCAATTTGAATACTAGAACGATTCACTGGGAGCGGACACAAACACATGTATAGTCGTCAAAGAGCGATTCGAAACAATCCCATCGCTCTGGCCATTGAAACATCAGGAGACTCGAGAGTTCGAGGGACGGCTCGGGCGCATCGTGGTTGAACCCTGAAGACGCGGCCAGACCCGCAAATCTCTCCTTGACGTTCAACCTCATGCCTTCCTCCTTGCTCTCGTCTGTTTCGCTCGTTCTTTTTGTGAATACAAGGCCAATCGCTGTGCGACTTGCTACATAACCATATTCCAATCGTGCACTCAGCCCAAGTGCCTCCACTCTCCTTAGGAATCCGAGCTTGTCACTCTTTCGCCTCTCATATCCCCACTCTGGCCGTATTGTGAATACGAAGTTCCTGGACCTGCAATCTTGAAACCTGCTTTCGGATACCACAAACTCAAGACTGCACCATACTCAGTTGAGCCCGAGGGTATCTCACAAGGCATCCCGTTTTTCTAGTCGAGTCAATTGTCTCAATTCAAACCCCTTCAAGATGGCTCGTACCGTCGACCCTTACTTGACAGGACCGGATTTGGTCGTTTCCAAGAACCTCCTCCAGGATCTACAAGCATTGGCAACACCAGCAGGCCAGGATCCTGCTGATGACGAAAAGGACATCAAGCATCTACTCGCCATCAACGACCCAAAGAGTCCTGACTTTGTGCCAACCGTCTTTACAACATGGGACGACAAGGATCTCAACCCTACCATCAACAAATACCTGGTCAAACCTTACACCAAGATCGCCATGGGAATTGTGCGTCACCCGACTGATGTCGTCTTTTTGACGCACATCATCTTGTACTTGACGGTCAACTTGGCAAGCGCCGCTTATCTGTACTATGATTTCCACTGGTATCATGGTGTGGTTCACACCGTGTACACCGTTTGGTGTGCCGGCGCTTTTACTCTGCTCATGCACAACCATATTCACAACGGAGGTGTTCTTAAGAAGGAGTATGCATGGTTCGATCTCAGCTTCCCTTATCTGTTGGAGCCGCTGATGGGCCACACTTGGGACTCATACTACTACCACCACGTCAAGCACCACCATGTCGAGGGCAACGGACCGGATGATCTCTCCTCGACGATTCGTTACCAGCGCGATTCGCCTTTCGACTTCGCATGCTATGTTGGACGCTTCCTTCTCTTCATCTGGGCTGAACTGCCTCTTTACTTCCTCCGCAAGGGTAAGTCGAGATTGGCACTTCAGTCTTGTGTGTCAGAGATGGCCAATTATGCATTCTTCTACTTCATGGCTACCAAAGTGAACTTTGGTGCATCTATGTTTGTCCTTTTGTTGCCTTTCGTTATCATGCGCCTTGGACTCATGATTGGAAACTGGGGACAGCATGCTCTTGTTGATGAGGTGGATCCTGATTCAGACTTCAGAAGCAGCATCACCCTCATCGATGTGCCCAGCAACCGCTTCTGCTTCAACGACGGTTACCACACTGCTCACCACCTCAACCCTCGCCGCCACTGGAGAGACGCTCCTGTCCACTTCCTCCAGAGCAAGGAGGCATACAGCAGTGGCCGCGCGCTCGTCTTCCACAACATCGACTACATGATGCTGACCATCAGAGTGCTCAAGAAGCAATACCTCTATTTGGCTGAAAACTGCTTGATCCCGATTGGTGATCAGACGAAGATGTCGAAACAGGAGCTTGCGGATATGTTGCGCACAAAGACAAAAGCATTCACCGAGGAAGATATCAGACAGAAGTTTGGTATCAAGGCTAGATCAGGCAGGAAGAGTGGATGGCAAAGTTGGGTCGAGAAGGTTGTTGGTGGCTTGTCTGGTTCGGTCTCAGCTCCTATGGTCAAGGAGGCTACTGAGTAGCCCCGGTCACTTGAAAATCTTCAAAAAGCAATCTAAGCATCACATGTTCTTGTTGTCGCCGACTTCGCTCATCAGTGATTGGTTGGGTGCGCGCGCATGTGAGTTGATGCTATGCTCGCAATGTGCATCCTTACGTGAACATCTTTTAAGTCCATCAGAAACGCCTTCTCCAATCACTCACAGCCTTCCTTCCTTCAACACCTCTTCTCAGACATGTGTTCCAGCCACTTTGAAAAATGGTATTCTACCTCACGGAATTGTCGGCGTCGCCAGGCTCGGAATTAGCACTTGCGTTACCAGCCAAACTCCTTCGCACCTTCCGGTTCAGAGTTGGTAAAGACCTCCAGCGCATACGTCCGTCCTTCGCCCAACCCTTTGCCTCAACCATCAATTCTCACACAGTAAGTCTTGTTCGCTGCGAGTGATGATGTTCTCTGACACATAGCAGATCTCACGTGTAGCACGCGCTTCTGCAATAGCATCTGCTCGTCAGAGTAGCATGCTTCTTGCCTCACTTTGCGCCTTCTCGCGTTCCTCATCGATGCGGGAACCAAGAGATCCGTTGTTGAAAACTTTGTCACCTCACTGTCTCGAGGCACCATTGCCACGACTCAACCGGACTACCTACTGACCCCTTGCTGTATGGTCCAATGGCCATGGAAATTTCAAAGACCCTCGTCAGTTTCAGATCACAACAGAACTACTATTGGTGTTCTGAAAAATCATGTTAGCATATACCACTCACAGCCCTTGTTTGTCACAAACTAATCACGATCATTCAGCTTGCTGCCGAGGTCCTCTGATTCTCTACGCCTTCAGACTGCGTTTCGATACCACCACCACTGCGCTGAACTTCTTCAGCATGATCAGCGAGGAGGCCCGCAAGGCAATGGTTGCCATCACCGTCGCCAGCTTCGTCAAGGCTACTGCTATGCTTTGCATGAACATGCTCGCTAATTCCGCAAATTTTCCTCGCGATTAACCTCCTCCTCAACCTCGCCGGCAACGAGCAGCCCTCTGCCGAGGACATCAAGTCCGTTCCCTCTTCCGTCGGTGTCGACGCCGAAGGTGACCGCCTTGAGAAGCTCATTTCTGAGCTCTCCGGCAATAACACTCAAGATAGACGCATATATTAACATCATCAACGGTGTTGGCACCAACACCACTCCTCAGAAGGCTGCAAAATCTTCTTCACCGAGTCTAGCCGCCTTCTGCAGGATATCGTCCACAACGCTAAAGGCGACACGGATGCTACCCTCAGCGTTGCCATCACTGGCAAGGCCTGTCTCACTATCAAGGAGGAGGAGGAAGAGATCGTTGCTTGGGATGAGGACCAGACCGAGACCTTCGTCGAGCGGATGACTGGTTGCAATGGAAAGCGAGGTGCGATGCCTGGTTCGAGGTGTGAACCACTGTACGGCGGACGTCAGCATACCCAACTTCGGAGGGTCTAAGAGAATCTCGTTGCCGATGCCTTTGATCTTGTAGGGTGCCAGGCGAGTCAAAATGATGAAATCGCCCAATCCTCCGTATCTTAGCGCCTTAACAGAAGAACCAAACCATTCTCAATCTTCCTTTATTTCAGATCACTATAGTTATCTAGACTTGGCTACGAACTTGCTCTTGCCGTCCCGACTTTCATGGCTTCGCACGCCATACATTGGATACAATTAAATAGGCAGAAGCTGGTCATGAATTTCTCTGATGGTCCTATCAACTGCGAACGCAGAGTTTTCCGACCTTTGACCCCTGCACAAGCTGAGCGTGATCAAGTCTTGCAGCTCAAGGTTATACTGTCTCTTTCATGATCAATTTATGGGTTGTATGAGTTCACAGATATCAGTTATTGAAACTGTCTTCTGGCATACTTCACGATATGAACATTCTACTGAGGTGAGTGTTGAGTCGATTGCTTACGGCAGCCAGCTTACGGCAGCCAGATGATGAGTAGGTTGGGGGAAGGGAAGTGTACTGTAATCTATGAACCTCGAGGTCAGAACAGAATGCTTTAAGCAGGGACAGACATCTTCTGAGTCGTTGTCTGATGCTCAAAGAGCAGTAGTAGAAGAAGGAAAACAGAACAGATTGATCAGGAGGGTAACAACCCACAGCATTGAGAAGTAAGCCAGACAACGACCCTGAAAGGATCTCTACATCTCATCAGTATCTAACTTGCCAGCTCTCAGAATCATGTATGCTCGGTGAAAGCTTGGCAATTGTCCGTGTTGTTGCTGCGACGGCGTTTTGGGGAGTCCCAAAGGGGTAGATGTGTTGTCATGAACACAAAAACACGTCCACCAATTTCCGTGTTCCAACACCTTTTTCCACCATCACTCCGTTTTCTGCATTTCTATACATCACGCGTACCAGAATTATTCCCGCCTAGCTTTCTACCTCTCCAAGTTTGCCACTCGTTGATTGTGAGTATTCCTGGGAGACACCGCAACGAACTGTGGACTGATATTGACGTAGATCAGGAGGTCGATCTTCAGAAAATATGTCAACATGGTGACGTTGCTGTCTCTCCCCTCAGAGACACTCATCCATCTCTTGGGATATGTGGACCCAAATAACCTCAAGAGCCTCCGAACCATCTGCAAGCGCTTTGAGAGCACAACAACTCCCCTATTCGCGAAGAAGTTCATGGTGAATCGCCGGCATACCATGACTCTTGGAAGCATCAAAGTGCTCGAGGACATTGTCACCCATGACTCCTTCGGCCCCTTTGTTCGTTCTGTCGCATTCAATTGCGTTTACAGCATTTCCCCGATCATTCTAGACGAAGAGGACATCCCAGATTCAATTCCTCCATTCCCAACCGGCCCTGAAGAATCCATGGAAGAGACCGATCTCAAGGAAAAGGAAATCCGCAAGATTGTCCAAAGTATTCGTGACAACCACGGAAAAATCAGGCTGGGATTCTTCTTTGAAAATTGTTTCGACGAGCAGCCATGCCATGGTCTTGTCGACGGTCTTAGAGATGGCACGACTGACCGTGCGAATGGCTATATTCCCGCCTACTCCCTAACGTATCTCAGAGATACTTTGAGGTCGCTTCTCCGGACGTGCGCCGAACTAAACTGCCCTGTTGACCAAGTCGAGGTAGATCTGGGAGACCAGACCGCACTGTGCATGATGATACGAGAGTTGGACAACAGTGTCACAGTGTTTGACGATATCAAAGAAGCTCTCGATGATACCCTCCTTCATGGTACAAGTCTGGATTTCAGATACGGCGCTAACGACTCTCGATACAAAACGTTCTCCTACAACCACATTCGCAAGTCCGTGACGATGTTCAACTCTCCCTTGAACCAGGATGTGCTCCCCACCCCAATGAAGCGGTTCTTCGGTGAACTGTCAGTCTTGGGTGCATGGCTGGAAGATTCGCAGATTGGAAGGTTGGACTTGACCGGTGCCGGAAACTGCACCACGAGCGCCTTCAGTTTACAAAACGTTTATCTTGCACCTTGCCACAAGTTCCTAACGCATCTGAAGTTGCAAAGAATGAAGATGGGATCTCTGAGTACCTGGAGCATCTTAGTAAACTTTGTTTCACACTTCCCAGCCCTTCAGACTTGCAAGCTGTACAATCTCGCGAGTTTCGAACTCTCGATGAACGACGATCAGGAGGCGGCATTCCTCGAGATCGTCTTTTTCGAAGCACAAGGTACCGAGCTGAAGCACATAATTCGAGACCTCGCGGCTAGAATGGAGGCATACGAGGCCGGTTGGAGAGCCGAGCCTGTTGATGGTCCCGGTAAATGGCGAGACGATCTCGGAGCCAAGGTGGACAGTCGGATCCAAGAGAAGGGAGAAGTCGCCCCCGACGTTGATACTCCTCAGCAGACTACTCCTCAGCAGACTACTCCTCAGCAGACTACTCCTCAGCAGACTACTCCTCAGCAGACTACCCCTCAGCAGATTACTCCTGAGTCGGATACTCCTGAGCCAACCTCCAGTTTCCAGAACCACGACTCGCCTCACGAAACGGAGGAGACGTTGCTTCCACAGATCAACGAGACTGGAGACAGTGAGGAAAACATTGAGATTGCTATCATGGATCACGAGAATTACCTACAAATTTGGTGACCCATCGACTTTCCAAACAACCATCTTGAACCGATCGTCACACAACACTCAGAAGTATCTCTGTCTATCAAACCATGCGCCCCGTCGAAAGCGTCCACAACTACAATGATCCAGCACACTCAGTCAGACTCTCAGGTCACAAATCGTCTGATACCTTTCGACGACTCCAACAACATACCCAGAGAATTCCTCATACCAAGTGCATAGCAACAGGCGAAGAAGGAAAAAGGGGTCGGAAGAAAGGAGATGGGGTTGTTACGAGGAGAAGTGGTTCAATGGTCTTTGCTTTTGTTTTTTGTTGACCTGATTTTGAATTTGTTTTGTACACTAATTGAGGAGAAAATGGAGAGAGATGGAGAGAGAGAGGTCTGCACACTTTGTTAGTTGCAGTCGTTATGCTTGGTCTTTCGTAGCTCCGTCTAATACTTTATGCCGTGTAATTGCACGGTTGTTTCTTGATATCCACTACCTCTTCACAGTAAGCTTACTTCAGGGGTCAAAGTACGACCCAACAGCGATGGCCTGTATATCTGTGTCCTCAATGAATCACACTCTCGTTCACAAGGAACATCATCAGAGTTTCACGGTAAACAGTCACGAAGAGAAGATGGCGTTGCAGTGGTCTTCATTGATCATGGTACTCGTACATTCGTCCTCGACCTGCTCGTCGGCTCGGCACTAGCCTTGATATCCCCTTCGACTTGACCCGATGCCACCCCCGATGAGCTTTCAAACGCTCTTACGGCTCCCCTTCCACCTCCCAACACACACCCAATCAATCGTCAAGGGTCATGCGCTCCCTGGCAGGGATGGTGGAAGGGAACCTGGCGCGAGCCTTCGCGTCCTGCTTGACTTCCGTGGCTAGCGAGGCCGTGGACTCCGCCCTGTTGCTGTCGTCTGTAGCTACGGCGTGAGTGAGGTGTAAAGGTGAGATGAGAGGATAAAGTGCTTACTGCTGCTGCCACTGAGGGCGCGGCCGATCTTGGTGACCAGGTCCTTGACCGTGGTCTTGAGCTTCTTGAGGAAGCGTGGTGCCATTGTGGTTGGCGACGGAGGTTTTGATGGTGGTGGTGGTGTTGAGGAGGAGATGGTGGGAGTTGCGAGGGTGTGGTGACCTCGTTGTTGTGGTTGTTGCCGAGAAGCAGATGGAAGAGTGTGGTAGAAGTGAAGTAAAGTGCTGCGTACGGACGTGGAAACTGCTACTCAAACGCAAAACACAACGCAACTTCCTTTCTACGACGACTCGCCAAAATACGCAACCCTGTATTACGCGCAGGTATCTATACCAAACCTCATCGGGTCTAAGATGCCCTGCTCACCTTGCAGGCTCTCGCTTCACACTCCCTACACTCAAAAGAGATCTTTGCGTCTTCTCAAGCAAGCATGTACGATTGAGCATACCAAACCTTGATCCAACACTTACTGACCCATGAAGCTAGCAATGGAGGATCTCTCCGTCTCACAGCTCCTCTATATCGTCCTCGAGCGAGCATTGGCAGAAGAGATTGCTGCCATGCAGCGTCAACAAGAAGAGAATCGTGCCCTGGACGCCATCACAGAGATGTTCGGCGTGACCTGGATTCCTCAAGACGACCAGAGTGACCAGTACGGAGGCACGAGTGATTCACAAGACAACGCTCCTGATGAGTTCGAGGAGGAGTGGGTGCTAGTGTAGAGCCCGAGAAAGGATGAACGAGATACCGACGTCGCAAGTCCAAAAGCGCTCCCTGGAAATGTAAATTTTGTTCAAATACCTGCATCACATCTCCGTATTCTGGGTATTCTTATTATCCTCGTGAGAAAAGGCTGACCGTTGAACATACAACTCTCTGCGGTCACGAGGCTCTGTGGAGATGTCTATAGAAATGCACCGTAAACTGTCTAGACGATGTGTTTCCAATGAAAGCTCGAGAGATCTTATACCATGGCAGGCTCTTAGTGGAACAGCGAGATATGACAAAATGTTGTTGCATCTTGATAGGAAAGGAAGTCGTTGGCAGCCGAGCCGGGAGTTCCGCGAAACGTTGTTGCCAAGCTGGTCGGTGTCGTCATTGAGGACGACGACGAGCATTATTCTATATTTGTACTATCACCCAGCCATAACAACTATATTCTCCTCCTCTGACAGCAATTTCCAGAGTACTAGTGAAAACATTGTCAATTCCATACACGAAAAAAAAGAAAAGGGACCATATCCAGCATCTGAACCCTGATCGACACCACATAAACAGACCGCCAGCAGGAACGACCCCAGAATTCGCCATGGCCGACGGCAATAGATCAACATTGAAAGAATTCATTGCGTCCATCTCAACAATCAAGGGCGACCTCTCGAACATTACCGCACCACCTTTTCTACTAGCATCTCAATCGACCGTCGAGTTCCCTTCCTACTGGTGCGAGAGACCTGAACTGTTGTGCGCTCCTGCCTCGGAGCCTGATGCTCAGAAACGCTGTTTACTTGTCTTGAAGTGGTTCCTGGCCAGTCTAAAGCGTCAGCAATATGCAGGGCGGGACGAGAACGCAGGCGTCAAGAAGCCCTTGAATGCTTTCTTAGGCGAAGTGTTTATGGGAGCTTGGGGTGGTGACGACGGAGAAGGCAGAACATGCTTAATTTCCGAACAGGTCAGGTGCGTTTGTGTGCTAATAAAGAGAAAAGAAAAGCTCGAAAATGTGCTGATCCTGATCTAGTCATCATCCACCAGTCACAGCTTGCTACCTTTGGAACGATGAGCAAGGCGTCAGGGTATGTCTAGAAAATCTCTAGGTACACGCCATTACTGATTCAGAGCTCAGGCTGAAGGATATGCATGCCAAAACATCACTTTCTCTGGCACTGTCAACATTAAGCAGATTGGTCACGCAATAATTCATCTTGACAAATGGAACGAAGATTACCTGATTCCTCTCCCTTCGGTGAAGGTCTCAGGTTTGATCACTGGAGCAGCATATCCGGAGCTGGTTGGTAGCTACGATATCGTCTCCTCGTCTGGATACGTGGCCTCTGTCGACTTTTCTGGAAAGCGCCTACTGGGTCTGGCTGGCAAAAAGAACAGTTTACACGCCGCAGTCTACTCTGCCGATGACAACAGTCGCAAACACCCGATCTACACTCTAGATGGTACCTGGAACGAGGTCTTCACTATTCGCGACGAAAAGGCGAACACTGTGATCGAAGAGTTTGAAACCAATGCACACCCACCACTACCCGTACAAGTTCCGAGCGAGTCTACGCTTGACCCGTACGAGAGCAGGAAGGCTTGGGGTCCCACCATCTCAGCCTTGAACTCTGGCAACATGCAAGCAGCCGCCGATGCAAAGAGCAAGGTTGAACAAGGCCAACGCGAGATGAGAAAGCAAGAAGAAAAAGAAGGCAAGACTTGGACATCGTTATTCTTCCACAAAGTACAAAGTGAACCAAGACTCGAGAAATTGAAGAGCCTAGCGCACGGAGATGCAGAAGTAATTGGTTCGCAGGGCATTTGGCGCTGGGTAGGCAACGAGCAGGCTGAACAAGTCGACAGGCCCTTCCATGGAGATTTGGTGCCATGGTTGACATAAATGTATCAATCACTCACTCAGTCCAGACTGACTTCCATGCCTTGCCAGTAATGAGACCAAAAGGTGCAGAGACACGTCAACTGTAGCTTTGTCAAGAACGCTTGCGTCTTTGTCTGGATGTGGGCCGCCTTTATGGCCGCGAAGGATTCACATTTGAAATCTGACTTTGTTTTCTGTTTGTCGCCTGTCTGCACTCAAGCTAGCGCAAAGAATGCATCATCCAGATTCCGCGCCGACGACATACATAGTACAACCAATCTTTAGTTTGTGTCGTTTTGCGGACACTCCCGCGACGCCTGATTCTTTCTTGCAAATCGACAAAGCTCATCAACACTGCAAACTGACTGCATCAGAGTACCTTCATCAGCGCCAGACAAGCTAGTAAAGACCTCTCAGCAGCGAGCCCCACTCGCTCAGGCTCACAAAAAGCCTCAAAACTTTCTCCATAAAGCAAACACCTTTCTTCCGACTTCACACCTGGTTCCAGAAGCCTTCTCACGGATCAAACACCAACTGCTCTCATGGTCGTTGAGATCAAGTAGCTCGCTTGTGCTCCGATACCCTTTATATAATTGGATATGATAGATGGAAATAGATTATGTCAAACTCGTTTGACCCTTTGTCAGTATTCGTTCACGGTGCACTTGTAGCAAACATAGCGGCAACTATATCAGGTGGATATATAGACTGCTCCAGATGTATATCAAATCGAAAGACTCGCCTTTAGCAGCTATCAGCTTACCGAGTCTCATTAGTATATATACTCATCCCTCTTCTGGTTCAGCCTCTTCTTCAGAGCTCTTGCACGATATATACCTCCAATCATCCTCTCTTCCCAAGCCACCTCATACAACACAAGGAGCTCGGCTTCCACTGGCTCTTCACCAACACTATTCCAGGTAATAGGTTTGTATATTGTGGAATGTCTCTGGACAATTGCGAGATACACAAACGATACACTCAAGTTGGAAGTCATGTTCTGTCTTGACTCCATTGGAATGCCTGCACCAGCTGCGCTACCTCTGGCTACCCCAGACAACTCTCTGCTTTCTTAGCAACATGGCAACAAGATTGTTTTTGTCAGCAGCGACGGTTGCTCGTAGTCCACCGCTCGCCTTTATTTCAGGAGACTTATCAAGAGAGTCATTCTCGATACCCCCTTCCCCTTTCGCACAGGTCGAAGATGCGTGCCTGGATACTGCTGACCAGCTCACAAACCATTAGGACCCTTACATGCTTATATGAATGGTGTTGTGTCGATCAAGAGTGCATAGCGAGCCCATTATCCTAGGTGGAATTCATCGCACCGCGTCCAGCTTGGGCGTCAGAGAGCTGCCATCTTGTCGACCAAATTGAGATCGATCTGGAAACCCAGACCGCAGTGTGTGTGCAAGAGGCGCGAGATTGGGGCATTAATATTACAGTGTTCAATGATATCAAACAAACACTCGACGATACACTTCTTCATGGTACAAGTCTGGAATTCAAATACGGCGCCGACGACTCTCGACACAAGACATTTTCGTACGACCAGATCCATGAGCCTGTTAAGAAATACAACTCTCAAGAAGAGATAGTTTCTAGGAGACCAGCGTGCTCAGACTTCACTCGAGTACGGCATCGACAGAAGGAACGGTATAAAACCTTCCGGATTCAGGCATCATCAAGATCGAGCACGAGGTCGACGACAGCAGTGAATGTCGTCGTAGATCGTCACGTAAACGACACGCCTAGACACGTGTAATGACCGTTTGCACGACACCGTTATATAATTCACGACATCGTGGAGTCTCCTCCCTTTGTTCGACGTAGACCCGCAGGCATAACACATCGTCGACTCACGTCTACACCTCTCAAGGAAAAGAAAGGTTAGTTCTTCATTCGTGCTGTTCATCATTTATCTTCTTCTACTTCACACAGACGAAGGTCGACTAGGCTTTCTTCTGGTCGACCAATATCGTATCGCCAGCGGTCGACTGAGTTTGAAGTATCGTTCACCTTCCTCGACGTCAAACGTCTATCGTGATCTCTTCGTGCACGACCGTATTGCCTGATAGCATCACTCATATGCCCTGTGTTCACTTGACTGACGTAAACCAGCCCCTGACAGATCACCATGGCCAACTGGAACAATCTCCCCACCGAGATCAAGCAGATGGTCGCCAACGAGATCGATCTCGAAGACTTTGACCTCTTGGACTTCCGTGCCACGAACGTCGAAAACAATGCCCTAAGCAAGAAGATATTCACAGAGAGATAATTTTCTGTCAGAAGAGTCTTCATTCGCGAGGCAAGCCTGCGCGTCTTGGTCGAGATCAGCAGAGACCCCTTCTTCGGTCCGTGTGTCAAGACAGTGTTACTGAGTGCCCTGCACGGCGACTACGAAATCTTTTGCCCTTTCCCAGGCGATCCAGAAGAGCGTCGCCCCAAATATCCCAACTACCACCTCACCTGCTACAACGATGAGCCTGAAGAGTTGCAGCCTCTATTGGCAGACGCTTTTCGCAATTTCAAAACTTACGGCGCCCCCCTCGAGATCGGACTGGACCGTTGTTGGGGACCAGCGTGGGATGAAGATATCAGTCATTCGCGAGGAATGTACGCATGGCTTGTGGAGAAAGAATCGGGGCCTGGATACACCGCCTGGAACGCAGCATGGGCCGACGTTGCCCACAACGAGCTCGATACTTTCAAGATGCTCACCTCGGCCGCCGAAGAGACCGACCTACCAATCAAGAGATTGAGGATTTCTCTGTTCGACCACTATGCTCAATACGTTGTCCCACAGCCTGACGTCTACATCTACGATATCAAGAACTGGAAAGAGCCATGCAACATCCAACTTGTACGCGAGATCTATAGCTATCTCATCAAGTCGCCCAAGATGGACGTTGACATCGATCTCTCCACCGGAGAATACAGACCGGATGGCTACCGGAGTATGAAGATCATATACGACCAGAGGGCTAAGACCTTGACCCTCGAGGACGTTGATTCGTGGGACGTGGAGGATTTCGTATTCCCCTGGCTCTCAACCATCCAAGTCAGGTCCCTGCGCCTTACCAACATGAAGATCGAAGATTCACATCATTTAGAGAAGCTAATTGGACGCAACAAACGATCGATCAAGAAGCTCAGAATGAAAAACTGCAGACTGGCAAGCGACTACGTTTGGGAATTGACTGTCAGATTTCTCTCAACAATGGCGAGTCTGCAGTACCTCAATTTCGTCAACCCATCCGTCAAGTACAACTGGAGTTACTTCTTCAACTATCACTTTGGCAACGACAAGAGAAAGAACTTGTCCTACAAGGGCGAAGTACACAAGCAACTAGCGTATGACCTGGAAGCTTACAAAGAATCGGGTGTGGAGGAAGATTCGGCAGACTATCCGTACATGTCAGCCGACGAGTCAGGACCTGAGCAGAATTGGGACTTGTGAGACGAAGGAGGATGAATTCACCATGTATCGAGTTCGAGAGAAGTCACACAAAAGACAACGTCGAGCGCTCAAATCATCTTCGAAACAAGGGCGCAGCATGCCATGATTGTGAAAAAAAAGATAGATAACGAAAATAAGAGATAATACACTTTTGCTCAATACAATTCCACCTGACTTATTGCAACTTTTACATGCATCATTTCATAGCTCAAAATGTTGTGTTGAGTATATGATACGTGTTGACTGATTTTCGCTGAATTCTGATGGATGAGCCTTGTAAGCAAGATAACAGTGTACATCTCGTAGCCCGCACTCATAAATACACTAACATACGTCCAGAAATCAGCATACATGAATTAAATTTGACCAATGCGATCGATTCCTCTGGTCCCGACTTACCCTCGGTGATGACGGTGCATTTTGTTAGTTTACGTTTTTTCCAGTTGCCTCTATGAAATGAAAGTGGAGAACCAGAAATACAGTAGGCTTTGGGAGGATTAAATGTATTAATTCACAATCATCAAAATGCACAATCTGTTAGTATCCAGAATAGTGTTCCACTGAAGCTCATGATGACACTGATCTTCTTTGACCTTGACTCCTTTGAAGAGATGACTGTGCATTAGACCAGTTATCGTTACTGCTAGATGTCGTTATGCGATACAGGTCCAGTAGATCAAACGCGGCAGGCTCCAAGTAAGACTGTATTTACTAAATAGCAACTATCAAAATCCATAATTTAATAGTACCTAAAACAGCATCCCGATGAAGCTCGTAATAATACTGATTCTCTTAGCCTTGCCTCTTTTGGATAGACTATTGTGTATTGTTATAGTGTTCATTACTACTAGATGATGTCGTGAAACATAAGGTCGAGTAAGAAAGTATGGCGAACTCCATGAGGGTCGCACCTGACATTTCATAACCACAAAAATACACGATTCCCTCCGTGATTAGAGTAGGCTCCACTGAGACCCGTGATAGAGTCGACTTTTCTCTGGACATGACTTTCTTCTGGATATAGTCGTGTATTTAGATAGCTGATTATAATATCATATATTGACTTGAGATACATACTAAGAGATGAGTGTGGGATCAGTGCTGATTGAGGGAAAGTGAAGGTTGATTTGGTCTCGAGGTCTGTGGTAACAAAAACAAGGATTATCGTAATCTCTGAATGTTGTCACCAGTGAAGGCGATTGGTTGGTCCTTGTCGCACTCGACGCTATAGGCTCCGTCACGCAGACGGTTCGTCTGTGATATCCAACTCCTCTTTCCTGCACGGTCAAGCTACACTCAATTCATCAAGACCCACTATCTGACAGAAGCTATCTGATCACATTCGCTTACCATCTATTCATTGACTTCTGCGCTCTAAAAACACACAGAAGCAAAACACACAACGACAAACACAAAACTTCTTCTGCACCCATTGCGCAACAAATTTCTACAACAAGAATCTAGCATCAGAGATCTCGTTCGACCGATCTAAGTTCAGAGTCTCAAGAAGAGATCAAAACGCGTCAAACCAAACATCAAACTGCCAAAACGAACACCAATACATCCAACAAGAACACCGCATATCAAAAACAGCACCCGGAAAACCATCTCAAAGAATCACTCCAAACTTCAAACTCAACACAACCCAGACGCCAAAACAAAACAAACAATCATGAACGCCGCCGGTGCAATCATCCTCGCTCTCGTCCTGACCACCTTCGGCGTAGCATTTTTCTGGTACATCTGGGTCAAAGTCTTTGAATGGGAACTAGCCATCTGGTACCGCGCAATTGTTCACCGCCGCAAGGAAGAGGAGATTGAAGCAATCGTAGCAGATATGGAGATGGGAAAGAGTGTTGCCGGTGGAAGCGAGGCTGGTAGTAAGAAGTCTGGTGGTGAGGGTGGAAGTAAGAGTGGAAGCAAGAAGGGGAGCGAGCATGGGAGCAAAAAGTCTGGTGAAGGAGGTGGTAGTAAGGCTCCTAGCAAGCATGGAAGCAAAAAGTCGGGTGGAGAATGCGGTAGTAAGGCTCCTAGCAAGAAATCGGGTAGTAAGAGTGGTGGAGGAAGCAAACATGACAGCAGATCGGGAAGTAAGGCATAATCTTTGCGGCGTACGGTGAAAGAAGCAGTGGGAGAATGGAGGGCAGAGAAGAAGAGACGTCATAAATAAGTGAGTCTCGTCTTCTTGGTTGCAAAGAAGAGTCTGGACAGAGGAAGATTCTGGATAGCAACAGTAATTGAAAGGAAAGTCTTGGAATTCGCAATGTACCTTCCTATCGCAAACGTGTTATCCCATATTGTATTGTATATCGCCAAGTAGTGCTGTACTGCTTTGGGCTCTCCGCTCAGATCTTGACATTACCAACTTTGATTTCTCTGGGATTCTGTCCTTGCACCTGCTCAATACCTTCCAGGACGTGGGCGTATACACCAGGAGGCCTACCCATCTTGACCTTGGCCCCGCCAACTTGCTTCAAATGGTAACCTTCTCCATCCTCAGCCTCCCAAACGAACTTTCTGAATTCGCAATTCTCATAGCCAGTGCCCTTGGAACCATCGAAAGAAGCCCAGTCATCGGTGAAGAAGTGCAAGAAAGCACCATGAGTGACCAAGACAACAGCCTCAGAAGGGTGAGAATAGAGAGTTGCGCGAAGGGCAGCAGCGCGTGCGGTGACGGCTTCGAGAGAGGCGGCATAAGGTCCAGCCTTTGAGTTCCAGCCTTCCTCGACCAGGCTCCAGTCCATTCTCTCGATCCCAAAGCCTAGGTTTTCCTCGTCCAGCCAAGCTGCAATTTTTTGCTTGAGTTCTGCTTGCGGATATCCAATGTCACAGGGCTGGTTGGCGATTTCTTGGGCGAAAGGCACAAGCAGGAACTTGACATCGGGTCTCTCTTTCAGTACCTCACCGAAGCCGAGACAAGCGGTTTGGATTGTGCGAATCAGAGGTGAGGCCATGATTGTGAGAGAAGTGGGCAGAGACGATTTGGGGAAAGTCGTGCTGAGGTTTGTGCATTGTTCACGACCGAGATCTGTGACGTTTGGATCACGCAGATGATGTTGGTTCTGAGAGATGGTAAGACGACGAGAAGAGAATGGGTGAACGAGGATTAGTTTACGTTGACGTTGTGGTGGCCCTGAGCATGGCGAACGACGTAGATTGCTGGTGCCATGGTTGGACTTGGTCTTGTATGTTTCTTTCGTATGAATTTCAATTAGTTACGGGTGACAATTGTCAATGATCGGAACGGTTAGTCCAGGAGATGCAGAATCGGGTGATGTGGGAGAGACGAGAATGTGAATGTAAGAAATACAGAAAGAGATGGATTCGTAGAAAAGAGTCATCAAGCATCAACAAACGTTAACCATGACACGGGGTCGGTTTACTTCGGTGCACCTTCCTCAAAGCTTCGCGGTTGACTTGCCCGATTGAGCTGACTGCGGATTGCCGGAAACAGAAGCATCATGTAAGCTACATCATATAACACTTGGTCGCAGGCATGACCGGCTTTTCTGTACAGGGCCGATCACGATATAGAGCGGTGCCTGGGATGAGAAAGAGAATGTTGTCAGCAAAGAAGGATAAGGCAGAGCGATCGAAGGCCTGGAAGCATGGCGGAAGAGAGTTGACAGGGCTTGGCAAATGACGTAGGTGATTGCCGAAGATAGACCAGCAGTTGGGCGGAGGGTCGAGGCAGGTGCTGCAACACGCAGCTTCCCCAGACAGACATTCATAGCAGCGACCAGTTGACGGCGATCCTTCTTGACCTTCCCGACCTTCCTGTGATAGACTGAGCAACTCGAAGCAATGTGGGACGACGAGGACAACAACCCATACGGCTCGTTCAACAGACGCGACTCGGAGACCTCCGACGCTCCCGGTACACGACCATGATCCTCCCTCACCACTGTCAAACCCCGTCTAACTGTCGCATCAGCCTTCCGTCAAGCCCCCTCGACTCCCCCATCTGGTTCGAGCAGTCCGCAACAATCCACACCCGACTATCACCGACCAGAATCGACCTACCACGACGAGCCCTTCGACCACGACCAGCAAGACAGCGATAACCAACACGATGACGACGACGAGGACCTGTCGCAGTCGCGTAGAATCGAGCCCAAGAAGGGCGGCTACCACAGTCGTATAGAGCAGATCCTCTACGAGAACCCCGACCTCGATATCCAGATCGTCCACGCTGGCAAGAACACCGAGGGCGGAGGCAGCTACATAACCTACACCATTCGCACCGGAGTATGCCATTCTAGAATCACGCGTGCTGCCACAATCGCTGACTCTTGTAGGACATCGAAGTGCGAAGACGATACAGCGAGTTCGCGTCTCTAAGAGCGACGCTTGTCGCTCTGCACCCGACCCTCATCATCCCACCAATTCCCGAGAAACACTCCATCACCGACTACGCCTCCAAGCCTACAAAGGCGAAAGAGGATCTAGGCATCATCGAGCTGCGCCAACGTATGCTGACCACCTTCCTCAACCGTTGCCGTCGCATGCAAGATGTCCGCGACGACAATGTCTGGTGGCGCTTCCTCGATCCCAACGCCAGCTGGAACGAAGTCCTGCATTCTCATCCCGTTGTGAACATCCCCAAGAACAACCTCAAGGCCCCTCCGCTTGATCCTGCCAACCCTTCTCCTGGCCACAACTTCCTGCCTGTTCCTTCATCCTCGGCCAAACTACGCTCGTCCGGCAACGCATCCGCATCTGGCACCCCAAGTTCACCGCCAATGCAACAACCTTCTGTTGCCGCTCACTCGTCTCCTGGCCCTCAGGTCTTTGGTCGCTTCCCTCCGGATTCACAAAACTTGACCGAAGAGGACCTCGACCCCTACTTTGTCCAATTCGAGAACTCATCGCGCGAGCTGGAAGCCTTGTTGCAGGGTTCTATGGAGAAAGTCAATCAGCGAACTCTCCAGCATCTATACAAGCTCGGAGATGATCTCATGGAACTGGGTGGTCGCTATAACGCTTTCTCCCTCTCTGAACAATCTGCAGAGGTCGCTGCTGCTATCGAGAAGGTTGGCCAGGCTTGCGACTTCACCTACATTCAAACCCGTGATTTATCCAGCGGTCTGTCAGCTCAGTTCGCCGAGCCCATGCGTGAGAGCGCTCAATTCGCAGGAATCGTCAAGGGTGTTCTGAGATACAGAGTCTTGAAGCGTGTGCAACAAGAGATGACTCGTGAAGAACTCGACAGAAAGAGAACCTCTCTCGACTCACTGGAAAAGAGCGAAGCCGAAGCCAAGCGTATTGAGCAATACCTCAACAACTCTGGTTCTTCGCCACCGCAACGCAGCATGAGCACAGGCAGTAATGCTGCCAGACGCAATCCAGCTAGAGATCAACTGCCTAGGCGCGCAGAAGACGACACAGCAAGCATTGACTCAGACTTCCCTCCTACCATGGGCAGCGCTCCTAGCGCCGCTCAAGGCTCTCCTCACCAGGATCAACCTTCCAGCCCTACGCAACATAAGAGAGGCGCTAGCGGCAACTTTGTGACCAACAAGATCTTTGGAAGGCTCACCCATGCTTACCATAATGTTGTCGACACTGATCCCGAGCGTGTGAGGCGGGACCAGATTGGCAAGACCAAGGAAAGCTTGACACAGGTAATACGCACATGCGCTATGTTTTCAATGATTTAGTAACATCGATTGTAGCTCGAGCAAGCACTGGAAGTCTCCGAGAAGGACGTTAAAGATGCCAGCGGTGCTGTGCTCAAGGATCTGAAACGCTTCCAAAGCGATAAGGAAGAAGACTTGAGGAAATACATGGTAAGCCTTATTATCCAACTCCATGAGTACAACAGAGGTTCTAACAGTTTCTCCTTTAGCTGGCCTTCGCACGTTGTCACATCCAATGGGCACAACGCAGTCTGGAGACTTGGGAAGAAGCACGGGTAGAAGTCAACAAGATTCCTGTGTTGGAACCGAGGTAGAGAAACTGCCTCACCATTGTTCTAGATCCCAGTCAGTTGTTTATGTAAGGTATGTAGATTCGCAAAGAATCGTTAATGTCTCTTCTACACATCTGCCATTAGTTCGATATGACCTCAATAATATCATCTTCACGCCTCGGTCGTTTCAGGTTATCTTGTGTCAATCTTGGTCGATGTCAGCAGCTTATGACCGCCAGAGAGACCGGCACCGGCAGCATCTAACTTGTGGAGATAGGCTCCCAAGTAGGAGTTGCGATCGCAAGCAGTAAACATCTCCAACCCCGATTTTGACCATCTGTGTGAGTGTATTCTTCCGCACTGTTATTTCTCGTGTCATTTAACTTAACAGCTACAACTCTGTGTATCATGTGATAGTGGGCAATAAGACGATAACCACAACGTCCAATAAAAGTCTGTGAGACAGGGTGGCACTCTGAGCGGTATCACGAAGAAGATATTGCACGGCAGTTCTCTCATTTTACAAATTCAAGGGTAGCTCTGAGTATCTGAAGGCGTATGGAGCAAGCAGAGGGCAGGTGTTCATGCGACGGAATTCAAAAACAGAGGTGTGTTCAACACGGACAAGGTGTAGTTTACATCACTCTTCCCTTCACGAGAAGATGATTTTGGAAGGAAGTAATGATAGATGACTGAAGAGGCAGGTGCAGGGAGTGACTCAAGGCTTAAGAGCAGTAGGAAGGTACGATCTAGCATGAGAATGAGGACGGAGTACTAGAAGTTCCTATTCTTGTCACAAACTATATACAATCTTATCTGTAGCATCAACTTTGCTGCGCCAAAACTTCCTCGGCAGTCTGCACCCATAAGACATTGATGCCCCACTTCTTGCCTCTATTTACAAACAACTCCAGTCTCCCACTAATCGCATTAGAATCAACCGGCATCTCCACACCTCTCTTACTCAGCACCAGCACAAGTTGGGAAGCATACAAGATCTGCATGCCTAGAACAAACACCTCCGCCTCTCTACTCCATCCAAGCGGAGCGTCAGGTACCTTTTCGGTTTCCGACATCAAGACATCAAGACCATCAGTAACCCATGTGCATAGGTTCATAAGAATGCGGAAAGGATAGGCGGAAGGAGCGAGTCGAGCAGCGACAGAAGACCAGATACGTGCTTCCCTGCTGTCATCGATGAAAAGATTGTGTTTCTCTTGCGCGAAGAGAGAAGAGCCTGATTTGAACTTTTTGTAGAGCGCTTGTCGTACGGAATCTGGGAAGGATGTGTTGACGGCGTTTCCGGTGGCTCTGATAATTGCCGTCGTGGCTGCTGAGTTGCTGCTTTTGAATGCGGTCGAGATGAAATCTGCTATAGCTTGGTTGGCAGCCAAGGGGGCGAGATTGGCTTGCTTCTTCTCGCTGCCTACATTGATGATGTTGGTGGCGACAGTAGCGGCGAGTGTTCTGATCTCAACATCGTCGTCGTTGCAGAGGTCAAAGACAGCGAGACACAATTCGAGATAGGAGTCGCGCAGATCGATGGAGCTGAGGTATGTCAGAGCTTTCTCGCTCAGCTGCTGCGTCGCTATCGCGGCAGCCAATCTAGTATCGAATGGCTAAAGTATCGTCAGTGGAGTTTTCTGGTTCTGAGATGTGCTATAACTTACATTCGAGTCTTGCAGAGCAGAACGGACCTGCGAGACCCATGTCTCAAAGTCTGTAGTAAGCTCGCGGTCTGCTGGCAGAGCGTCTTGGGCTCTCCAATTAAGCATTGCTCCCTGTAATACGAGCCGCTTATCACCGAAAAGCGGCGTGACGGCGCTTGAGGGTTGATATGACTTTCCAGTGACAGTGGAGAAGATTTTCTTGACCTCCCCTACAGCACCCTGGGCCAACAATGTGACAAGAACTTCCTGAGCCGCATCTTGAACCTCGATATCGGAACCGCTGTCAGACAAAAGGTTGGCAGAGACGTTGACTAAAAGCTCTGTGGTTTGTGTGGCATAAACATAATCTGTAGATCCAATCCTGGCAGCTTCGCGTAATGCAGTGGTGCAAGCGTCAGGGTCCCGAACTGCGAGCAGTGCAAAAGTATTCAACCTCGCCTTCAAGTCTGTTGCCGAATTATCTTTGGAAGGGCCACTGAACAAAGCGTGCTCATGAATTAGCGAAAGCGCCAGAGACTGTCGAAGGAACGAGCAAGCTGCGAAATGATCTTGAGGCAAATCTAAGATGACTTTCATGTCTTCAACGGTAGCCCATCTTGTGCCTGGCACTTGGAGGTGTCAGAGTTGTGATCCCATAAAGAGCGTGGGGAACATACGGAATATATGTCGCTGCTTTCGAATAACTGAATAGAAGAAAGCGTTTTGCACGTCCACAAATGCAGCTTGCGTGAACGGACATGCGTTATCGTAGAGGAGATCATCAATCCTTGATTGGATGGCGTTCACCACTGTGTCCATGTCTAATCTTGTTAACGATTTGTCAAATGAACAATTTCTGCCTGACTGACCTTCTGTGCTGAAAATCATGCCTTGTCTTTCGAGAAGATATCTAGCTGTAAGCAAATCGCCGTGTGTCTCGTTTTGACTGTGTGCTTGATGTCGAATCAAGCTTGCGATACGGCTTGCTCGATCTTTACCAGGCACCAAAGCGGAGTACGTTTTGGCCGCTTTGTCGCGAACAAGCCATTGCCGACTTGACGCAAGCTTTAGTACTGAGGCTTGAATCTTCTCGGACATACTCGAAGGCGGCTGTATACGCTGGAGCAGTTGCAAGGCAGGGAATACCACCTCAGCCTTGACTTGGTCGACATCATCATCAGTCGCCAGCAATTGGAGAACTACCTGCATCAAACTCGTGATTGCTTCATCCGAGAGTCGGCTTTGTGTGTGTGCATCCTCATCCGAGAATGCATCGTTGGTGCCAATCAGTCTGTCCATCAGAGCTCGGAACAGCATCAATCCAGAATTTCGGATAGCCCATCTAGCTCGAGAGTTAGCATGTTATCATGGAGACGGATCCACTTTACAACGTACGTATCCGAAGACAGGCATCTAGCTGCAAGACCAAGTGCTTGTGGCACAGAAGCCTCTGATCGCTCGCCCAACTTCGAATTCTTGAAAATGTCTTTTATGCAGTTCAGAGCATGAACTTGAGAAAGACCACCAGCACTTTCTGCAGCTTGATCAACCGGTCTTGTACCCTCGGTAGTGAGCTCTGACATAGCTCTGCTAAACAAAAGACCTTTGGTATCCGCAACGACTATACCAATCATCAAAGATGGCAACCCTGCCGAGCGGCGGGTGTTGATTGCTGTCTGGTTTTGTATACAAAGTATTGCACGCTATAGGATGTTAGTCAAAGACCGCGAGTTTTCGTCAGTAGGCATCATATACCTTGTACCAATCCTCAAGCGTTTGGCTAACAGCGTCTGTGCCACTGTTGGAGCGCATACAGCAAATGACGAAGGTCTGGGCGACTGTCGAGAAAGCACCACGATGGCGCAGTTCGGCGAGCTGCGTGAATGTAAGATCGCCTAGCTGACGAAGTTGCTGAGCCGAGAGAAGTGTCTGGTCGAGGATAGTAAAGGGACAACTTTTCACGATTGCTCGCAACAGTAGACTACATTATCAGCACATACTTGCCGATCTTTAGCATATGAGACTTACCTGGATTCTTTCAGGGCTCGCCACGAGTAGCTCAGAACGTCTTTCGTCCCAATGTCTTCTTCCTCGAGTTCCTCGGCAGCAGTACCTTCGGTGGTGTCATCACAAAGCGCGCCATGTACACACTTCCAGAGAGCCTCGAAGATATCATAGAGACTGATGAAGAACTTATGCAGGTGAGATAATGCAGCAGGTTCGGAGGACATCGTCTGATAGAAGCCAGACTTTTCGATAATGTACCTGTTCGATGTTAGCATACAGCAAAGCGGAGGTTGAGTGGTCGTGGTACCTCAGACTAATAAATAGGCCGTGTAGAGGGTGCTTGCTAACCGCTTCGTTGATGCTGACGCTTGCGACCCGAACTGTCTCTTCGACAGTATGGAGGAGGTGCTCCAGGATCCCACATTTCGAAGTCCACCACTGCTCGCGATCACCAGTAAGGTCTGGACATTGGCTGAACAGAATGCTGTACAGATGGGCTACTCCATCCGCGTGGTCAGCACGTCCGCTAGAAACCAACTCCCTCTCAGCATATGCGAGGAGTTGTACCATCATGGGACTTTCTCCAGTACCAGTCTGCTGTTTTGAGCTTGGTTCCACAAGACTCAGAATCTCTGCAGCTGTGGATCTAACATCGTCGAAAGCGTTGAGGAGTAGATCAATTAACAAATCGGTCATCTCCTTGTCAACTATGTCCAACGTAAAGGGCCAAGCCGCCGTGGCACTCGTAGATTTCGCATGCAGAAAGCCGCCAACTCGTGCATCTACTCCAGATCTGACAATGATGGAAATGCATCTAAGTGCTGATATATGTCTCTGGTAGCTAGCCGTTGGTCGTAACTCGGCCTTGAGGAACAAAACGTACCACTCGATGAAGGATCTGTGAGCTGCAACTACCTCAGAAGACTTGGCGGATGTAGACGGAGAATCGGCAGCTTCTTTGGATTTGTTCTTCTTCGTCTTGCTTGGTGGCTTAGTCAGAGTTGCTGTCGCAGCCTTAATACGCTCCATAAGATGCCTGATCAAGCTGAAAAGCTCGCTTCGCAACCCAGCGTCTGCGTCTGCATGGAGAAAAGGCAGCCCCTTTTGCAAAGCACTCATCGCTCCGACAGACAATGGCTGGGTGGTCGTTGTGGAAGTGGTAAGCATGCCGAGACCGGCTATCCTCACGGCATCGGACGTGCGTAGCAACAAATCTCCGAGCAGTACATCGGGAATGTACAGAGCATCTTTATCAAAGAACAACTCGACGCTCTTGGCGCTTTGCCCAGAGTCGGCAATCTTTACCAACCCAAGCTTGCTTCCTACAGATAGAGCGCAGAATAGAACTTCCTCGCACTGCGGTGTGGGGAGTGGCAACGAAATCCCGGAGGACTTATCTTTTCCAAGGATACTTTGTATACCTAGTTGGCCCAGGAAAGCATTAAAGCTTGGTTTGTCTTGCTGGAATATTTCCGGGAACACATAGAGGCGAAGGATCTCGAGAGACTTCGGCTTTTGCTTAAGGATCTCCAGAATAGTGGCAGACCATAAAGAAGCGTGGTTGTTGCCAAACAATGACGGCGAGGAAGTCTGGTTGGTTGATTGTGCCTTCTGGATTATCAGAGCAGCTAATGAACCCGTGGAAGAGGCAAAATCTTCGTATGGTGCAAGACGTAAGACGATAGCAAGCACATCCTGAACCGGGGAAGGCAAAGATTGGCCGTGTTTCTCGGTCGACGTGTTACCAAAGGCGTCGCACAGGTCATTGACAGAGATGACGTTTTTGGACAGCCAATGGGCCAGGGCTTGTATGGCGGGTCTGGTAGGAGCATTCTCTGAGGGAGTAGCAATGGTTTGGACCAGTAGTTCCAGCAATCTTGCCTTCTCCGGTTCACATATAGATTTGTCATGACACTTGAGGAGGGCGGAGGTCAGGGAAGTTAACAATAGGCGGGACGGCTTGACGTTGAGAGCATGGTGCTGATCAAGATAGATCCAGAAAGCGTGGTACCAGAATTGATCATTCTGCCAGAGTGCAAGCACGAATTGTTGTTCTTGTGACTGTGCACATTTCTCAATCAAATTGGAAAGTAGATTGCATGCGGCAGTTCTGTGTTGGTTGGTAATGTCTGTCCGCAAAGTTGAAAAGACTCGACGAAAGATATTGAGAACCCTTTGTTGTATTAGCTTCGATGTTGTTGTAACAATGGAGAAACAAGCAAAGGAAGTTGAATATTTCCAGAAGTAGCCATCTTACCTCGTAACTTCCTCATGCAGAAGATGGTGATCGATTTGGCGAGGGACGAGATTTGCACCATTCAAGGTAATCTCGCGAATCTCATGCTCAGATAATGGAGCAGCCATTAGCTACGCGAGTATTCCTCAATTGGCAATAGTCCAAGGCCAACAAATGATAGATATCAATCAAGAGCTATTTAGCTCGAATGCTTGACCATTTTCTTTGCAGCTGTTTTCCGGGCAGGAGCAATGATGTTTTTAAGCCGATGTCGGCTTAGAAGGCACGGAAAGGCCAATCACAGAGCAGACAAATTGATTGCGGGGACTGACTCGCGCACTTGTGGGAAAGTTGATCTGGAGAGGTCCATCACTCAGACTGTCGCCGCTTCGTCGTTCTTTCTGTCCAAGCATTGAACTCAGCAGCTGACAATCATGTTGTCGTCGCGTATTGGATCAAAAGCTGCGAGGTCGTCGTGGGCCTCGCGGGCACAGTTGCGCGCAGCGTGAGTCGCACGCCAGACGAAGCCTCGGCCAGCCAACAATTATCTAACACGCTTGTCATAGCCCTTCTGTCGCCCAAACTCTCTCTTCGAGACAATATGCCTCCACCGGCCCTGGCGAAGACAAGATCTTCCAACACATTAAACTGGACAAGGATGCCCTCAACAAGACCAGTGCCATCATCACCCAGCCCAAGGCACACGGTGCCTCGCAGGCCATGCTGTACGCCACTGGCTTCAGCGATGAGGACATGAACAAGGCTCAGGTCGGTATCTCGTCCGTCTGGTACTCGGGCAACCCCTGCAACATGCACCTGATGGACCTCAGCCATAAGGTCAACGAGGGTGTTCAAAGAGCCGGACTCAAGGGTATGCAGTTCAACACCATTGGTGTCAGTGACGGCATGTCCAACGGAACCACCGGTATGCGCTACTCGCTGCAGTCTCGCGACATCATCGCAGACTCTGTCGAGACTGTCATGGGCGGCCAATGGTACGATGCCAACATCTCCCTCCCCGGTTGCGACAAGAACATGCCCGGTGTCATTATGGCCATGGGAAGAGTCAACAGACCCTCCATCATGGTTTACGGAGGTACCATTGCCGCTGGATGTGGTAAGATGACCGACGAGAGACTCGACATCATCTCTGCCTTCCAGGCTTACGGCCAGTTCATCACTGGTGAGATCAACGAAGACGAGCGCAAGGACATCATCAAGCACGCCTGCCCCGGTGGTGGTGCTTGTGGTGGCATGTACACTGCCAACACCATGGCTTCCGTCATCGAGGCCATGGGTATGTCCCTTCCTGGCTCCTCCTCCAACCCTGCCATGTCCAAGGCTAAGCAGCTCGAATGTTTGGCTGCCGGTGGTGCTATCAAGAACCTGCTCAAGGAAGACATCCGCCCTTCGGACATCATGACTCGCAAGGCTTTCGAGAACGCTATGACTGTTGTCAACATCACTGGTGGTTCCACCAATGCAGTTCTCCATTTGATCGCCATGGCTCACTCTGTTGGCATCACCCTCACCATTGACAACATGCAGGCCGTCAGTGACCGCACCCCCCTGCTTGCCGACCTCAAGCCTTCCGGCAAGTACGTCATGGCTGACCTTTACGACATTGGCGGTACTCCCGCCATTCTCAAGTTCCTCCTGAAGGAGGGCGCCATCGACGGAAGTGGTATGACCGTTACTGGTAAGACCATGGCTGAGAACCTCGAGAATGTTCGCGACATGCCCGAGAGCCAGAAGATCATCCGTCCCTTCAGCGACCCCATCAAGAAGACCGGTCACATCCAAATCCTGTACGGCAAGATTGCCCCTGGCGGCAGTGTCGCCAAGATCACCGGAAAGGAAGGTACTCAGTTCACCGGCAAGGCCAGAGTCTTTGACGGAGAGGATGGTCTGATCGAGGCTATTGAGGGTGGTTCTTTCAAGAAGGGCGAGAAGACTGTTATTGTCATTCGTTACGAGGGTCCCAAGGGTGGTCCCGGTATGGTTGAGATGTTGAGACCTTCTTCCGCTATCATGGGCGCCGGTCTCGGTAACGATGTTGCCATGCTGACTGACGGACGCTTCAGTGGTGGTAGCCACGGTTTCCTCATCGGTCACATCGTTCCTGAAGCTCAGGACGGTGGCCCTATCGCTCTCATCAAGGACGGTGACACCATCACTATCGATGCCGAGAAGAGAGTTATCGACACCGATGTCAGCGAGGAGGAGATGCAACAAAGAAAGCTCAGCTGGAAGGCACCTCCTCTCAAGTACCAGAAGGGTACTCTCTACAAGTACGCCAAGATCGTCCAGGATGCCAGCCACGGTTGCATCACTGATGCATGAACGAAACGCTGATGTACGATACTGCGACATTTGTAATTGCATAGCTGTTGGTTTTCTTCTTGAGGGGCTGAGTATTTTGGCGTTGATAGAGGTAGGGGGAAATTCAGGTATTGTACAGCTTCATACCATGTCAGAAAAAGTTTATTTTGCCTTCAACTCTCTCTTGCACAGTCTCTTCGTGTTCTTCTTCATGTTTCCTTTCTCTTTACAATTGTCTCGACACATAAGGACAACGGTTTTGATGGCTCCTGCCCGCTTCATCCAACTTCATGTTCCCCGCACTTGGCAGTTCTGAAGCCAATTTGCACTTCGACTTCTATATTTTCTCTTCTTCATCTCTTCCATCGATCCATATCCAGCCATCAGTACTCATGGACTCCGGCCGATGCTACTGTTACTGGAATTGTTTGCTGGGAATCAATCCCACCGGGCCCTGGTCTGTCTAGCTGGTTTGACTCTCCTGTCAACATCCTGAAATACAATCAATTCGAACCATCCAGGCTACTCTAGGATTTTGATGTCTCGATACCATACCTTCTTGGAACCGGCACATGTTTGGTTCGGGACAAAATACAGGATGAGGCGCTTTATGCAAATGCGATGAACAATTCTGGGGCGTGCCTCTCAAACAGCACACTTTTGTCAGCACTTTGAGTTCGTGCATCGATCGTTTTGATGTTCCCTGGTGGTGTTGACTCCTAGGGGATACAAAAGAGGAACTGCCTTCTGCTACAGTCACTATTACTCAAGGCTACTCTGGACCGGCCGCCATTACCTCTCCATCAATCGAGCAGCTTTTGATGCGAAAGTCTATGATTTCTGTGTCTCTCCGAGCTACTCGTAGCTCAGGAGATAAAATTCGGCTATGGAGGCACGCCGCTACGAATGCGTAGTTGATGTGGACCAGGAGAGAGGTGTCTGCGCAGGATGATGGACTACGACGTTCCTGGCACAGTGTCGAAAGGGGCCCTCATGACTGGTGCCGTCTGGACCGATCAAACAACCCTGTGTTTGCTTGCCGCCGATAGTGAAGAGTTCGAATCAGCACTTTCACCATGTCGCCAAGACAATCAAAGCACTAGAGGGTTGATAAACGACGGAATTTGTTTATCCTCTGTAGCGGTCCGTTGGCGCAATGGTTTACCATCCGCGTCATATCCAGGGTTTGATCCCCTGGCGAGGCAGCTATACCTGTACGTTTCGTCTTATCAATTGACCCGTGACCTGCTCGAGCAAGATAAAGGCTGTTGGTAAGACGCTGTGGGAGGTCCTTTTTTTTGGCCTAACCTTGTGGCAGTAGTCGACCTTGACATTATATGGGTTTACTCTACCCTACAGTGGTTTGGGCTCCTGAGTTGTCATTATAGGACCGTTTCTGGCGTCAGTGGTTTTTGAAACGACGCGCGAGACTGAATGCTCAAGATTCACAGCTCACAGCCGCGGTGTTGTTTACCACAGACAAGCGCGACCATCATCTCAGCACTCGACTTCTTCCAAATTGAATGCGTCGTTTGACATCCACGAGCTCCTTCATCCTTAGCTCGCATCTTCATCACCATCCTTGTCTGGTTGTTGCCTTGTCTTCCAGCATCAACACTCGAACTCAAGTCTTTCAACCATACGCCTCGATATCACATCCTTTCATTGTTCTTTACTTCCTCTCGACTTGCGCATCGCCATGTCAGACAATCCACCATCAACGATCTACCCACCTGGCGCTGTGCCCACACCTCACCCTGTTATGGCACCTCCTGCCCCTCCTTCTGGCCCTTCCTCACAATCGGCTCTGGCCCCTGGCGCTTCGTTCAACAACCTCTTACAGGGGCTCATCCCTCGAGGACCTCCATCGATCCAGCGTCCCATGTTCGCTGCATCATCACGTCAGGCTCCTCTTCCCGCTGGATATCCAGCTCCAATTCTTGTCGACCCCACGATGGTCCGCATCAAGCACATGACAGATACATTCCACGCTGCCGCCACCAATGATCCTACATTCTACAAGCTGTATTGTGACGTGCGCAATGCTGAAAACCAATACGCCGCCTTCCCAAACCTGGTCTTCTTCTTCAGACTTCATCTCCAGGCCAGCTGGATCGAGCTTCTCGAGCGCCACAACCGCCAGAACGAGGTCGAGGGAGACACCGTCCACTTAATCCAAGAGCGCAAGGAGCTTATTGAGTGGCTTGTACAGCACGACAAGACTCTCAAGCCTTGCGCCGGTCAGTACCTCGCCGGCCAGTTGGCTAGATTTGCACCACTAGACTTCGACCCTAGCCAGGTCAGCCCTCTCATCGCCCTCATTGACCACCTTTACGTGCTCGAGGACAAGCTCTTCTTCGAGCCCAAAGAGCCCTGCGTCCCCACCAGACAAGAATACCGTATCAAAGTGGTCACATTCCTAGACTACGAGGGTGGTAATGCCAAGATTGTTAAAGACATCAACATCTCCAAGAGAATCGGCTGCTTCGAGCTGATGTGTACGCTCTCCATCCTAACCCAGAACATACAAGCTACTCAACTCGCCTACACTTATGGCTTCCAGAGTGGTGGCTACCACGGTCACTGGGTATACTGGGCTAACGAGACGGGCACTTCAGAGGGATGGGCTCATGTACTGAGTTCTGAGGCTCAGTTGATGGAAATGAAGGGGCTTTTGGAGCAGGGTCAAAAGATCTACATCATGCACGTAAGTTATTCACAGCTTACTGAGTATTCACTACCACGTCATACTCCATTCACGATTTGTTCACCCATCCATCACATACCCCTCACTTATCCATCAAAACTCCTTCACACTTGCCCCTGGTTTGAGACATCTCATTGGACTCTTCCAGAGCTGTAACTGATTGCTGACTTTTGATGGTATACAGACAAAGCAGCTAGAGGTCGAGGACAACCTGCTCCTCGCAGATGCTCTGGGCCTGGGGCTGGAACGCCCCTTCGAATGGTGTATGCCCCTGCCTCCGGGTTACACCTCGACGTTGTTGGGAGAATATCCCAACAAGCTGAGCTTCTCCCTCCTCAGCGGAGGCTCGGCAGGTGGCGGTCCGGCTCCTGAGATGGAGCGCAGAAGGGGCAAGTCTTCGGTGTTGGCTCACCAGCACCATGTGGCACTGCGTAAGCAGAGACAGAAGGCTAGAGCCTTCGAAATCAGGGGCAAAAAGGCCTGATTGGAGGCAGAGAGATGATCGGATCGGGTAATGAAGCAATGATATAAGAAATGAATCATGTATAGAGTATAAGAAAGGCGTAGAAAGTATAATCGATGTTCCAAAACAGTAGCTCCTCTCTGATCACGCCATGAAATGGCACAACTATATGCGTGCTCGTATCATGTCCAGTGAGAGCTTCATCTTCGAGACATCTCAATGGTGCCATCCCTATGTTGATCCAATTCGTGCATTTTGATAGCCACATCAACTGCAGGTCCGTATCCAGGAGATAGACAATGGGCAAAGAGGAATTACAATCATCAATCTCCAAAGGAGTGCAGCATGCTTGATGAACGATAAAAAGGCATAAAGCTGTATGCATCTAGGAGTATATCCATAGAGATGTTCACTTTAAACGTATCTCAATGAAAGCATCTCTACATTGGTCTGATTTGTGCATTTTTATAATCTATCCAAGATCAAGAGTCGCAAATTGAGAAGGAACAAGGGACGAGATGTCGTCTGCAAAAGTCCGGGGTCGAGATTGAGATTCTGCCAGGGTGGGTGGTCTGGGCGTCACTCAAACTCAAGTCACCGCCTTTGCAGTCCCGCGTTCCGAGCAACAAGTTTAGTTTGCGACTGCTTCGAAAGCGAATCTTGGTCCATCGCGCTTTCCGTCTACAATCACACACATACGCAACCTTCACTCTCCACCCGCCATCGCCTTTGCGCATTTACTCTGAACACGCGACTTCCACCTCCACGCGCAACAGCACCACACAACACACAGCAAACATGTCCGACTACGGCGACGACGGCGGCGGTGACTTTGGCGCCGGCGAGTACGTCTTTGAACCTTTCCACTCCCCTAGATGCTTTCACTAATACCCTTGCTACAGAGAATACGATGCCAACATGCTGGAAGAAGACTACGATCAAGTCGACGACCTGATCGACAACGACAACGACGCCCCCGGCGGCACCGAAGACCCCGAGAACAACGCCAACATTGTCACATCCGGCGACCCCAACTCCCTCGCACGCGCAAATGCAAACTTGGGAGTCAAAGGCTTGAAGGAGAAGAGGATTGATAACGATAAGAGAACTACTACGCCGTACATGACCAAGTACGAGAGGGCTAGAGTTTTGGGAACGAGGGCGCTGCAGATTAGGTGAGTTGCGAAAGACCAAAAGAGATGAAACGAGGTGGATCTTGGATAAGGTGGTGAAGATGGGGAAGTGGCAGAGAGGGAGATCGAGAGGAACTGGGTAGAAAGAATCGGGCTGACAAGAAATTACAGTATGAACGCTCCTGTCTTGGTTGACGTCGAGGGCGAAACAGATCCTCTGCAAATCGCTATCAAGGAGTTGCGCGAGAAGAAGATCCCTCTGGTTGTGCGCAGATACTTGCCCGATGGCTGGTACGAGGACTGGACCTGCGAGGAGCTGCTTTGAGCTATTCGTCTGCTCTTCTAACATATACCGACCGCTTCTTCCGAACACTCACGCCAAACCCCATACACAATATACAATCGACTTGCGAACCGGAGCAGCACGAGCCTCGAGCGTACTACGAGCGATCTTCTGAGTTATACGTCTGTCATCCCGCCGAAATCAGTCCGGCTCGCAATACACATCAATCAACTTCCGCACACCGTGTCTCTGATTTGGCATCATCTGCTCTTACATTCGGCTTGCTGAGGAAGGCAATCCTGTCCAGCTTTCAGGGAGAAGCGAATCGTTCCTTCGTTATCTTTGCATTCGAGCGGCATAAAAGCAGGTCAGAAGAGAAGAAATGGGTTGGAAAAGGATAATCAGGGACTTTGTGGAAGCTCTTTTCGAACAAAAGCCAAAAAGATATCAGAAAAATATATGCATCAAACCTTCCGTCATCTATCCTTATGTCTTGCGCGACTGTGACACTGACCTATACCAGAAAAAAATCTCGCAAAGAAAACATGACGGCATATAGAGCTAAGCACACGAAACATATATCAGATACAAGAAGAAGTAAACATGCAACTGAGAATGAATTTCTATATCTCGGCTGTCTGCGATAGCGTCAGAGAATGTCATGGAGGAAACGTCTAAGCTGGTTCACAGAAGAAATCTACTCTTCATCCTCAGCTTCTGAGTCGTCTTCTTCGCTGCCGTCCTCACTGCCATCTTCGCTACCATCATCTTCATCATCTTCCTCATCCTCATCTTCAACACCTTCGATATCCTCGAGTCCATAGTCATCCTCAAAGTCCGACAGAGACTTGACTTGAGGCTTGAATCCTGCATCCGTGAAAGTCTTGACAAGGTTCTGTATAACACATTAGCAACTGCATCTTTTGTGATCTTTGAGGGAAAAGGGGGAAAACAAACCTCTTCCATGATAGTAGCACAAGTAACCACCAAATTAGTAGTCTCAGGATTAAAGATAGGCATGATAAGTCTGCTCAACACATCTTTAATCTCCTCTTCACTAACCCTTCTAACCTTCTCCAACATCTCATCATTCCAATTCTTGGGAATGCCTCTGATGACTTGGTTTACGAATGACAGTCCTGCTGCACTGCCCATAGTAGGTTGCTCGTCTGCGAAACTCATGATGATACTGCTGACTGCGCCTTCGAGGGCGAATTTGTCAAAGGGTGTGGTGCCTGTGGCGTAGTTTTCGACTTCGGTCTTGGCGGCGAGGAAAGCCTTGAAGGTGTCGGGAGAGCGGTAGATGCGTAGAGTGAGGAGGCCGACGTCGACGGAGCGGGAGAATCCGGTGCCGTAGGCGAGGCCGGTGCCGCGGACTGCTGCCCACAGGGGGCCTTCGACGGCATCGAGGTAGGATTGAGCGACCATGAGAGCGGGTAGGTCGGGATGAGACCAGCTGTCCGGTCCGCGGGTGGTGAGGAGAGCGTATGAGGAGTCGATTGTTGAGAGGGGAAGGATGTAAGCTGTGTTTCCAGGCTTCTTGGAGATCTCGCTGAGCTTGGACTTGCGAGAGTCAAGAGGCTGGAGAGGAGTGTTGTCGTCGTGGTTGCTGAGTAGAGCTTTCCAGGCCGAGACAGGGTTTGAGAGGGTCTGAATATTGGCTGCGACGTAGACTCTGAAGTTGGAAGGCTTGTGGAGTGTGTCGATGCAGGTTTGCAGGCGAGAGATCACAAACTCGGGGTCCTTTGCCAGATGCTTCTTCAGGCGCTTGAGGTAAACAGACTTGACGAGAGTGTTTCTGGAGCGACTGCTGGAGTCTCTAGTGAGGTGGATCATCGAGTCTACTGCAGTGGCCATGTCCATACCGCTACGCTTCTCATCGGGAATATCAGCGAGCATCTTAACAATGGCAGTCTGCAGTCTCTCTTTGTCCAAGACGGAGCTGAAGAGAGTGGTACGTAGCCAATCAATCATAGCAGAGTACTTTTCGGCTTCGACCTGGAAGGTGATCTGCAGGAGCTCGCCGTTACCAGGACCTGAGCTGATGTCGTAGTCAACGGTGTCCTTTTCAAGCTCGGTGACAACATCCTCAAACTCGATACGCTTTCCGTCGCGGGTGATGGGAGTCATGAAGAAATTTGACAAGTACAATGCGAGCAGAGGCTTGAATTCAGTGGGCAGAGAACCGGTGCACATGACTAGCTTTGTGCGAACAAAGTTGGAAGGAATGTGCTCGAAGTGGATGAAGAGGGGGATATCGGAGTCGTCCTTGTCGACGATCTGCTGAATTTCGTTGTCGAGTTTGCCCATCTGTCTGGCTCTGCCAGCTCTGGCGGTGGTAGTCGGAATGAAGTGGATAGACGATGTTCCGGGTACTGGGAACTGTGAGAGTACCTCATCTGGAATAGGTTTGTCGTTCTCAGCTTTGGCTTGCTCCAGCTTCTCGGCCAACTCCTTGAGTCCCTTCTCGCCGAGCTTTTCTTTCTGTGCCTTGACTCTAGCCTTCTCATCGGTCTTGAGCTTCTTAGACAACTCCTTTGAAGGGACACCAAGGATAGACACGTGGTGGGCATCTGCAAACCATTTCGACAGGTAGTCTCTCCATTGCTGGTCCGACCATCCTTCGAGCACATCCAAATCCTTCAGAGTCTCCAACTCGCGAAGATCTGTGCCATCTCTGTTGCCGAACAAGTGATCCTCAATGATGGGTGTGGCGAAGAAGTCTCCTGTGCTCTCACACTTGAACTTCAGTTGTCTGCGGTAGCGACTGAGGCAGTCCTTCATGTAGCCCATATCGAGACTCTTGGAAGCAGTCTCCTTGAGAACCTCGAATAAGCGCTTCTCGGCATCGGCGAGCTTCTTGGTCTCGACGGCACTCAAGTTGAACCAGAAAGCGATGTCGGGTCGGACATCGGTGGAGTAGTAGATCATGCTACACAACTGTTCCTTTTCGACCAGAGTGTTTTCCAGAACCGAGACCGAAGAGCCACAAAGATAGATGAGCATTATGCCAAGAGCAGATGCTTGTAGATGATCGTTACAGTCGGGACCGAGGAAGCCAATCAAGACCTCACCCATGGACTCGTCGTCCTCGGGGAATTTGACAGTATCCACGATAGTCTTCTTGAGAGGCGGCGTACGCTTAGACTCGACCCAAGGACGTTGGAAAGGTGTCTCGGGCGAAGGAATGTCATCCATGATAGTACCCTCGAACTCATCAAGAATCTGCAAGAGCTCGGGTTGGTCGATCTCACCGATAAGAACAAGAGACAAGTTCTTGGGTTGGTACATCTCACGGTGGAATTCACGGATGCGGTCAGCCGTAAGAACACGGAGCTGTTCCATCATACCGCCTGTCTCGTATCTGAAGCCGTCGCCTTCGGGGTATCTGATTGGAATTAGCTCTCGCGACAAACTTCCGACTTGAGAGTGCTTACATCAGACGTCTTGCTTGCAACTCCATAAGCTCTCCCTGCTGGTTCTGAACGCCCTGCATCTCAGAGTAGACAACACCGGCATCATGGCCAGTGCCATCAACATGAAAAACTTCAGTGTAACAGCCAGCATCGGTTAGAGTGGGCACAAGTACGTGCTCAAGGTAAACGGGAAGAATCTGTGCGAAGCCTTCCCAGCCAGCAGTCTCGAGTGTATAAGCGGTGTGGTCAGTAGCGGTCCAGGCATTGGTGTTGGAGTAAGCGCGAGTGGCGAGTTTATCAAGAACACCCTTGAAGCGGTAGTTTTTGGAACCCATGAAGCAAAGATGCTCAAGAGTATGCGGCGAACCAGAATCATCATGAATTTCCGTGGCTAAGGTGAAATAACCATAGACTTTTGGACCTTTCTGATCGACAACGACAACACGCATTCCAGTACGTTCGGATTCATACTGAGCAATGCCGATAGGGGCATAATCCAACTTGAACTTTTGGATGGGCTTGAAATGCGAGTGGATCTTGGCGGCAGGCATAGTGTAGCGGTTGAAGCAGCTCGAAGCCGCAGAGTGGGATTGGTAAGACTTTTGAGAGACGGCAGTCTTTGTGATAAGCCGACGGGAAAGAGTGAATGCCAGATGTGCAAACGAGAGGGAGAGTCTGCAAAGGTATGTGATTATAAAAAGGATGCAAACAGGATGTCCGAGATTGTTACCAACAGGCTCGCCTCCAACATCTCATCATGTCTTGCAGAACGTGTGGTCTTGGGGCACGCACTTTCCGACACGCTAGACAGCGGACCGGCCCGCGCGCTTGACGACAGGCTGGAGCTTTCTTGATGCAACAACGTCAGAGGAATCATGACAGAGTTGCGACAATGTCGACCAACGACCAGCTCAAGCAGGCCATCGTCGACAGCGTCGAGCATGGCACTTACCCTGAGCCTGAAGTCTCGTCTGCCGAAGTGCCATCAACCCTCCTTCCCGCCCTCCTAGCCGATCTGCAGAAGGCCCGAGATGAAGTCAAGGTACGCTGCTTCGAACACTTGGTCTGTAGCTTGTATCTGATGGATTGCGAATAGACAGATATCCGCAGCCTGAGCAAGGAAATCGCGCCCGACGTCGACGGGTGGATCGCCCAAGCCAAAAAACTCCAAGCCGACATTGAACGTTCCAAGGCCACTGCAAGGGACATCGTCGCTCAAGCCGAAGCTGGCAAGGCCCTGAAAGAGAAGACACATGATGCTGGAAACAAAGTACAACTGCTCGAGAAGGAGGTCGCTTTCAACCAATCCTTGACCGCGACCCTGGAACTGATCAAGTCATCCTGTCGCATACTTGACCAGGCCGACCAAGCATACACCAATAACGACTTCCGTGCCGCTCTGGACTACACAAAGCAATGCGACAACTCTATCGCTGCTCTGTCTGCCGTTCAGGATACAAGAGCTGTTGGTCTCTTGCAAACACGCTGTTCACGCTTCAAGGCCAACTTCCTCGACAAGACAACAGAACTCGCTCAGTCCATCTTGCAATGTGATATCAACAACCGCACTGTGACGGTCAGAGACAATGCCTCAGATGTGCCAGCTGTCGACTTGGCACTGATTGTAGACATACTTGAACATCTCGGAGGCCTAGACGTTTACATTAGGCGATTGAAGCGTGACATCGAATTCGCTCTCCTTAACCCGCGTCTATGTACAAAACCTGGCCAACACAATATGTTCCAGGTCAAGAATGGCAGTATCAGCGTGTCCAGCACGAGCTCTAAGCCCGACACTATCGCCACATTGGATGACATCTGGATCATCTTGGACTTCCTCTCTACCCATCTACCGAAATCTATTTGCGAGCCCTTATCACGGAAACTGTTGCCATCCTTGTTCGAAACACTCACGTATACCTGGCTCGATCAGACTGTACCTGTGCAGATCGAGCAGATGCCTGTCTTCCAACAAATTCTAGATCGCGTGTCCAAACTAGCCGAGCAAATCGATGCTCTCAACTGGTCAAGTACTGCTTTGTTGAAAGACTGGGTACAAAATGCCCCGAGGACATGGCTGTCCAAGCGCAGGGAGACGGCGCTCGGTGCAGCAAGAAGTTTGCTATTCTCTGGCCTCAAGGACAGGAGAACAGTCGAAAGAGTCGAGACGCAGACCGTGTCGAAAGGCGATGCTATCATGGGTGGTACCGATGTTGATGAAGCAGACGACGCCTGGGCCGCCGATTGGGAGGAAGATACACCAGAGACAAAGGAAGCCGATACCAAGAAGCCTGAATCTACAACAAATGATGACGATGATGATGCCAGCGCATGGGACATGGATGAGGACGACGCAGATGTTCAAACCAAACCACCTGTACCTGCAGCCAATGGAGAGAATGAAGAAGATGACGCGGCAGACGCCTGGGGTTGGGGTGATGACGAGCAAACCGCAGACAACACAGCAAAGCCAGACTCGCCAAAGAAAGCAGACAAGGCGCAAAAGACGGATCAGACGACATCAAACGGCGACAGAGAACTCACACTCAGAGAGACGTACACTGTGACGGCAGTGCCGGACGGGATGCTCGAGATCGTCATGCAAGTCGTGTCAGATGCCGAATCTCTGACAGATCCCAATTACTCTGGATCACCTATAGGTCCAGCAGCCTCGGCACTGTATACTTTACCGACTTTTATACTCGCCATATACCGGGCTACAGCAATGACAGCTTACGGTAAATTGGATTCTGGCAACATGCTAATTTACAACGATGCCTCTCGACTGGCTGATCAAATCCGATCGTTCGTCAACAAGCAAGCGGAAAAGGACGCAGCCTCAACACTACCGGCTCATTTGAGGCCATCATCACGACTGAGACTGGACAATGACATCAAGGCGTTGGAGACGTTTGCGAAAAGGGCTTACAGCGCTGAGATGGAATCACAGCGTACCATCATCCGTGACATGCTCGATGGAGCTCAAGGCTTCTCTAACTGCAACGCGGAACCATTCGCAAGCGCATGCGAGAGTGCAGTCAGCATTACCGAGGGACGTCTTCGTGATGTACACAAACAGTGGGCATCGATCCTGTCACGATCTGCCTTGTTACAGTCTTCTGCATCGTTGCTCAGCACGGCGATAGGCAAGATGATCATGGAGATTGAAGAGATTCAAGATATCGGTGAAGAAGAGTCAAAGAAGCTTCGGCAGCTTTGCGACGAGATTTCCAAAGTCAAGGATCTGTTCTTGCAGGAACATGCTGAGGGTGGAGAGGCGACGGACATGACGGGAATCTACTGCCCGAACTGGTTCAAGTTCCAATACTTGGGGGAGTTGCTGGAGAGTTCACTGGCAGACATCAAGTATTTGTGGACGGAGGGAGAGTTGAGGCTTGAGTTTGAGGCAGATGAGGTAACGGACTTGATCGAGGCACTGTTTGCGGACAGCGATTACAGACGCAAGGCGATAGCAGATATTCGGAGGAGCTAGCTGGGATTTGGTGATGCAGAGTGTCATGCAAAGGCGGGAGGATCCCAAGGATGAGACATGGATATCTAAGACATTTCCCTATACACGACGACGAACTGTTCCCAGTGATTCTGTGACATGCAAAAGATGAAAGATGGTGTTGTAGTTGTTCCGGGAGTGTGGAGGACGGTGAAATGACCGAATCACGAAGACTGACGCAAGCCCTGGGGGCGGCAGGGGACCGGGCGGAGATTCGAATGCCATGGCCATGCATTGACGACGACAACGAGGCGCCGAGTCTCTGGCCATTTCTCCGTATAATAGCTAATCATAATCCTCGTGTCCTAGCAACGACGACATCAACGACGACACGCACGACAAGATTGAAGCCGCTGGCCCATAACGTCACCCAAGGCGCCGCCCGTTGCAGCCAGCCACTCCCGACCAGCATTTATTATCGATAATCACCGGAACTCGAACAGCAAGACGGCCAGAAGAGCAAAGAGTCGGATGTTTGACAAGACTGCAAGCACAGCACAGCGGATAGACATTCGATAGGCGTGTTGCGCGACAAGCAGGCGCATACCACGTCAATCGTATGCGTATGCCACCCGCCGCGAGAGCCCAACACGAGCTCCATAGCCAAAAGACTAAACTCGCAAACTCGTATAGCGAGCTCCTCGAGTGAGATTCCCTTTATCCCCCTAGGGTAGTTGATTGCTACAACAAGGCATGGCTCACACGACACTCCAGCGAATTCAGCAGCAACGAGCTCCGTGCTGTTGGCAACTACACCGTCGGTCGCCTGATAGGCAAGGGCTCGTTCGGAAAGGTCTACCTCGCCTCGCACAAACTCATCAGCGGTTCAAAGGTCTGCAATTCACTTCCAGATCTACTGCCACCACCACTGACCTCTCCAGGTCGTCCTCAAGTCGGCCAAGAAGGATGACGCGAACCTCGCTCGCGAGATCCACCACCATCGCCAATTCCTCCACCCACACATCGCTCGTCTCTACGAAGTCATTGTCACCGAATCACTGGTATGGCTAGTCCTCGAGTGGTGTCCAGGCGATGAGCTGTACAACCACCTCCTCGAGCATGGGCGCATGCAGGAAACCAAGGTCCAGAAGATCTTCACACAGCTGGTCGGCGCCGTCTCGTACGTCCACTCGAAATCTTGCGTCCATCGCGATCTCAAACTCGAAAACATCCTGCTCGACAAACACGGCAATGTCAAATTGGTCGACTTCGGCTTCACCCGCGAATATCAAGGCTCCACGAGTTACCTGCAGACATGGTGCGGCACCGTGTGCTACAGTGCCCCAGAGATGCTCAAGGGTGAAAAATACGCTGGTGAAAAGGTGGATGTTTGGAGTTTGGGAATCATTCTGTACGCTCTGCTGGTTGGAGAGTTGCCCTTCGATGATGATGACGAGAACGACACAAAACAGCGCATTCTCAAAGAGGACCCAAAGTACCCGGATTATGTCCCGGAAGGCGCCATCGACCTTCTTTCAAAATTGCTGTCACGCCGTCCTCTTCTCCGACCGCCGTTGGCTGATGTCCTCCGTCACGCCTGGCTGCAAGAACACGCCCCTTTGCAGCAGGAGATTCTCAAAGTCTTACAACCTCCGCCGTTCAGCACCGAAGTCGAGAAAGCAACATTACAACGTATGCGCAGCGCCGGCGTCAACATTGACCACGTCATCGAGAATGTGCTGGGACAGAGATGCGACCCGCTAGCCGGCTGGTGGGGTCTGCTGCTCGAGAAAGAGGAACGGAAAGAGAGGAGGCGACTACGGAAACGTAGAGAAAGAGAAGCAGAAGCGAGGAGTTTGAGGAGATTGAGCGCGTCCAGCAGTCGCCTGTTGAATGCGCCCAGCCTGAGAGAGATCACAGAGGAAGAGCAAGCGCGATTGAGCATAGTCTCACCCAAGACTAGAGGTCGGGGTGTGAGCAGGTCCAGCGCTGCACCTCCCGACCTTCCTAGAGTTACCGAAGGCAAGACGCCCGAACCCGAAGATCGACCACCACCTCCCGTGGAAAAGGACCAACGCCGTCGTTCGCTTTCCATTACTTCGTCGAGTTGTGGTCCTGCGTTACCACCGAAGGATGTGCCCAGGAGACCGCGGGCTGCCAGCAGAAACAGCTCTCAACTACTGCAGGTCATACACACCAAGAACGATCTACTGGCTCCGCCACCATTTCATCAAAAATTACGAAAACGTCCTTTCAAAGACCAACTCGCCCACCTCAAATCCTGGTTCAAGGTCAGCAGTGGAAAGTCGCAAAAGAAGGACAGCCAAGAGCATATCGAGACCCAACTGGCGGCTGCTCGTAAAGTGTCGATGCCGTCGAGTCAACGGAGGGGTTCTGCTAACGATCTTCTGACGGACCCACGGAAGAGCCCACGGCCAGATATGCCCACGCGGACTACGTATCCTGTACGACCACGCATATCCACTGCCTCATCCTATGGTTCTACAGGATCTCGGACCCACGGAGGACACAGGCCATCACTCTCACCGGCGCCAGTCACGCCGCGCTCTTCCATCTACCGCCGCAGCTCTGGTCTGCGCGGCAGAAAGTCGACCTCTTCGTCCGTCTCATCTGTGCGCAGCATCCACACCCACCAACATTCCCTTTCTCGCGCATCCACCACATCTTCAAACTCTATGGCTTCTCCGTCTCTCAGCACACATTCCCGCGCCATCTCAAGATCGCCGCACACGAGCGGCAGCGTTGTAGTCTTACCTCCCTCCACGCCCACATCCTCAGTCACGGGCACTTTTCCTTCTGGCATACGAGTCGCCCGACGCCCTCCCCCTGGCAGCCTCGGCTCTCTACCCACACTTGCCACACAAACCCTGAATTCACCCATGAACTATACCTTTGGCCCTGCGTCTCCCGGCATGCACCCCGTCTTTGCCAAAAAGAAACGCAGCGTTTTCAAAGGGCCAAGCTTGGGTAATACACCCGGAGCACGAGGCAGAAACAACAGCTCTGGAGAAAACAGCCGCGGCACCAGTGCTCAAGGACGTCGCAGCAATGAAATCACCATTGCTGAAGAAGACGAAGACGAAGAAGGAGAAGATACATTACCAGAAGAACCAAAAGACTTTTTCGGAAAAGTCACTTTACATGATCAGGGTATGAGATTGGTCGAGGAAGACGAAGAGGAGGATTTGGAAGTTGAAGAGGTGGAGAGTTTTTCTCCTATCGAAGAAGGGAATACCACTGCTTTCATCGTTGAGGAAGAGGAAGAAGATGAAGATCCGGATGCTGATGTTACTGTTATGCCTGATCTTGATGACGAAGGTCATGGGGCTGACAGCAAAACCAACTCGCCAGAGTTGAGTAGGGATGCGAAAACTATTGCTGAAGATGTTTTGAGTAGAAGGATTGTGGAGGGAGAGGAAGGGCATGGGCATGGGCAGGTAGATACAACGGGTCAGGGGCTGGGCATCAGTGGCGCTGCGGGTTGAAGCGATATGTGTTTTTGAGCAATAAATGTTGCAGAGGTATTTGGATATGCCCATGGGAAGGAATGGCTGTAACTGTAGTAATAAGATGGATCACCAAAAACTCTCAAGAGCAAGCGATTGTTTACTATCGGATGAAGGCGTGAAGTGCGCGTTTGATGGTAATGACTGTGCTCAAGCTTGGATTCATCTCCGTTTGATACCCTTCTAGGCCAGGGGGATTACGAAAACATGTAGTAAGTCACAAAGGCATAATGATTCGTGAGGCTCCCACACCTGTCTTTTACATCTTTAAAATGGAATTTAGTGGATTGGTATACTGCAAGAATGCACAGTCTAGTCCATGAACACAATCATGGCCATAGGAACATCCTCTAGATCACTTCTCTCCGTGGATATAATCCGTGTCTGTAAACAAATTGTGCATTTCTGCAGTTGACTATGCTGATATCTAGTACATGAGAGAGACTACATCTATCTCTCCAGAGGTGGAGGCTCGAGCCAGTGTTCAGAAATTACCTCAAACTCCCGCACGAGAACGTGGGAATTGGTGGTTGATCTGTCGATAGGCAGCAGCGAGTCATCACACTATTGTGAAGCAGGGATATTCTTTGTTAATTCGCCTCGACACACCTGACTGTTCCTCTTACTGTCTCTCGTCGCTTACGCTCATCCTTTCTGCATCATCACAAGTGCATCCATCGCATCAATCATCATGGGCAAGAAAACCGGCAAACAAACCTCTAAACAGCAGTCTGCTACAAAAAGCAAGAACATCAAGAGCAATGAGAATATCAAAGCCAACACCACAGCCAACCCAGAACCCCAAAAAGCAGAAACAAAACACACCTCTGGCACACCAATATTCTTCTTCAAAGACGACGAAGAACCCTACGGTTTCCTCTGCCAATGGTACCGCTGCCACTTCACAGATCCCATCTCCGGACTCTCATTCAGCAGTGCAGAACAATGGATGATGTGGAATAAAGCTCAACTCGCAGGCGATGAGGCTTCTGCCAAAACAATAATGGCAACGGCTTCTCCTCGCAAACAAAAACAACTGGGTCGAGATGTTGAAAACTTTGATGCAGAGGCTTGGGATAGAGTAAAGCTGGCAGTGGTGGAACAAGGTAATTATCTGAAGTTTACCCAGGGGTTGAATACTGTGTCGATGAAGATGGGGGATGAGGGAGAGCCGGTGGAGTTGAAGAGGTTGTTGCTTGATACGGAAGAGAGGGAGTTGGTGGAGGCGTCTAGATTTGATCGAGTTTGGGGGGATTGGGTTTGATGCAGAGCAGGCTGCGGTGACGACGAGAGAGAGATGGGGAGAGAACTTGTTAGGGACCGCGTTGATGAATGTGAGGGAGAGGATTAGGAGGGAGGACGAAGCTGAGGTGGGGTGAAATGATATGTTGTCTTAGTATGAAGTTATCCCGGTGTGTGATGGTCTGTCATGAGGAGTTGTAGAAATGCATAGTGGCTCTCATGAATTGGTGCTGCCCGCTAAGAGTCGTGAGTTTATCAGCTCTCTGTGGGTTCAATCTCTTTTGCAGACTACTGTGCATCCTCACAGCTTACAGTTCTGCTGTATCCCTGCAGAGAGAGGTCGACGGCTAGAAAGGGCACAACGAACAGGCGGGTTGTTTGGTTGGATTCGAGATGTATTCGCATGAAGCAAACCAGATGACTTAATTGGAACAATCTGCTTGCTTATCACCATGTGCCGACGGAAGAGTGGTGTGGCCATGCTCGAAACCGAGTACACAACCTGAAAAGTCTCAGCCAGTGATTGACCTACAGCGATGCTTTCGAGACTTCTTTGCATGTTGTGCGTCCTTCGATGCATATGTCCTGCAGCCGTCTGAGCACGAGCCAGAAAAGAGTTGGTCCATGCGGCCTGGACTTTCGTCGAGTCCTCTTGACTCGGCCGCTGAACACAACATGAATTGCGAAAGATTCAACACCGCTTCTATTGGTTGTACTCAAGAGGCCTTCGTCAGCATGTCGAGTGGTATTACACGGGTAATGCTTGTGTACGCCGCTCAGTATCCAAGCAATTGTTATTGGCAAATATAGGTCTTGAAGGACTGCCGGTTGGAGGTTGCAACCTCCAAATGCCGTTGACAACCACACGACTTTACCCGAGTCCAACCTGGGAATAACCAACTCCGCTTCACGTGCCCATCTTTTTTGTCTGAAATCTCGAACCAAGTGGAGTTGAGCAGGTCGATCTCTTTCGGTTTCGAGTCGCGTCCGTGTCAAGGAAATGTGTCACGCATATTCCTCCAAGGCTCTGCCTATCAATTGTCGACAGCATTTCGTGTGCGCCAGCGCTGTCAGCGGCCAAAAAGTTTTGGATGTTCGTGGTTTCTTTTACACCCGGTGGCGCCGTCCACCGATAATCACCTTAAAAGATAGTGGCTTGCAGGGTGCAGGCCTTAGCCTTTCTCGACGTAAATAAGGGACGGTGACACGGTTGGATGTGCATTTTGTTTTTTCCTTGTTGTACGACTCTTTGCGACTCAGCGGTTGTCGCATTCGCAAAAGTCTCGAATATATACGTTTCTGCTGTCCTGTTTTCTCTTTCTTCTGTGCCACAGAATATACCTGGACAATCATGGAAGACGCCAAAGGGATTATCCCTAATGCCAGACAGTATTCGTCACCTTCTGGCTCTGCGACCGAGGTCGGTCACAACTACGATCAGCCTAGATCATGGTCCGCACGCTTCGTCGACAGCTTCAAGCGCGACCCAAACGCACACGCGACACCCCCAGGAACAGTCGGCGCAGATGGAAAAGTGTTTGATGTTGAACATGCGAATGTCGCGACTGCCGACTCTGGCTTGTCCAGACATTTGAAGGGTCGTCATCTGCAGATGATTGCAATTGGTGGTTCAATCGGTACTGGTCTGTTCGTCGGATCTGGATCTGCTCTTGCTAATGGAGGTCCTGCTTCTTTGATTATCGCTTATGGTATCATTGGTTTCATGCTTTACACCACCGTTCATGCTCTTGGAGAAATGGCTGTGCTTTTCCCGGTCGCTGGTTCATTTAGTGCATACTCGACTCGTTTCTTGGATCCGGCATGGGGTTTTGCTATGGGTTGGAACTATGCTTTGCAATGGCTGGTTGTGCTTCCCCTGGAGATTGTTGCTGCTACCATCACAATCCAGTTCTGGAATGACAAGATCGACCCTAATGCTTGGGTTGCCATCTTCTTGTTTGTCATTATCGGCATCAATCTGTTCGGTGTAAAGGGATACGGTGAGGCCGAGTTCGTCTTCTCCATTCTCAAGGTCATTGCTGTTGTCGGTTTCATTATCCTCGGCGTCATTATCAATGTTGGTGGTGGTCCTGATGGCGGTTACATTGGTGGAAAGAACTGGCACGATCCCGGACCTTTCAACCACGGCTTCAAGGGTCTTTGCAGTGTGTTTGTGACAGCTGCATTTGCCTTTGCTGGAACCGAGTTGGTTGGTCTTGCTGCCGCTGAAACAGCAAACCCTCGCAAATCTCTGCCTACCGCTGTTAAGCAAGTCTTCTGGAGAATCTTCCTGTTCTACTTGGTCTCTTTGACTCTGGTTGGCCTTCTGGTTCCTTACAACGATCCTCGTCTTATCAATGGAACCAGCAGTGTTGATGCCAAGGCCAGTCCTTTCGTTATCGCCATCAAAAACGCTGGTATCGATGGTCTGCCTTCTGTAATGAACGCTGTCATCTTGGTTGCTGTTCTCTCTGTCGGCAACTCTTCCATCTACGGTTCATCGCGTACTCTGGCCGCTCTTGCCGACCAAGGCCAAGCTCCCAGAATTCTCGGATACATCGACCGCAAGGGCCGTCCCATCGTCTCGATCGCCATCGCCTCTCTCGTTGGTTTCCTCGCCTTCCTCGCTGGCTCAGACAAGCAAACCGATGCTTTCAACTGGATGTTGGCACTTTCTGGTCTCAGTTCCATCTTCACATGGCTCAGCATCTGTCTCGCTCACATCCGCTTCCGCAAGGCTTGGAAAGTCCAAGGCCACACTCTGGACGAACTGGCTTTTGTATCCCAACCCGGTGTCATTGGCTCATGGATCGGTCTGGTGCTCAACATCCTCGTCCTGATTGCACAATTCTGGACTGGGTTTGCACCCATCGGATACGCGGATATGACCACCAGCGAATTGATCATCAATTTCTTCGAGGTGTACCTTGCTGCTCCGGTGGTCATTATCTTTTACGTTCCTTATAAGATTTGGAAGAGAACACCGTTTGTTCGCAGCCATAATATGGATCTGCACACTGGAATTAGAGAGCTTAATATTGCCGAGTTGGTTGCTGAGGAGAGAGCTGAGCAGGCTCAATGGCCGGCGTGGAAGAAGGTGTATAAGTGGTTGTGTTAGACGTCTTCCTGGTTTTTTTGCGTCTTAGTGTAAATATGCATCTGTTTTTGCGTTTCGATATAGCATGAGCCCAGGGGTTGAAAAGAAAGGGCATGGCGTATAATCTCTTATAATATGCTCTGTTGTCGAGAGCGTCTGTTTTGGCTTGTATGAACTATAGATTTAGAACAACAGTTTTTGCTCACATATTGTTTCACTGCGCTGTTAGTGATAAAGACGTTGGAAATAGCAGCGAGCTCTCTGCGAATATCAGATTCAATTACAAGTTGTTAGCAGTGTGAAGATGGAAGCAGGTCAACTGGAAGATGTTTGAGCGATTCACATGTGACATGCCCGCAAAAGCTTCGATCCAGCGTCGTCATTCTCCAAATACCGTCTCTTCCTCTCCTCCCACACGACACCAGTACACAATGAGTGGCGCACTAGGTCTAGGAGGCTATTCGAGTAGCGAAGATGAAGATGAGACTGTCGCACCAATTTCCAAGTCGAATCAGGTAACATTGCGTCTAGAAACCTGCGCGCGCGCAAAAAAGGGCGGATGAGCTGCTAATCAAGTCACCATGCTAGGCCGTCGCAAACAAGACAGTTGGAGAAGCTCTACCTGAAGTGGTGAAATGTATGTATATATTGTACAATTGTATGTTACAGCTACTAACTATCTTACAGCGAACACTCAACATGCAGCTCCTACTATGATCGTCGAATCGACCACCGAACCACAACGGCAACCGCCTCCTACACCTGCTCCAGCAAAACAACCCGCACCTGCACCAGCTCCAGCTCCAGCCCCAATGGGTCCAGCTCTTGGTCCCATGGCTGGTCCGTCCGCTTCGCCCATGCCAGAGCCTCAGGCGTTCACAAACCCGACAGAAGAGGAAGATGCGTCCGCCCCGCCGTCGCCGTACACGGCCAACCGTCTCATGCTCAGAAACCTCACCATGCCACCTGTGCCAAATTTCGACATCCCACCGTCACCACCCGGCTCACCACCACCAGATACAACAACAAAGTTTGCGAGGTTTCTCGACTTGAAAAAGAAAGGGACTCATTTCAACCAACGTCTATACCACTCCTCGGCTCTGCGTAATCCTGGTCTTTTGCTCAAATTGCTCGACTTTGCTGGCATCAGTCAGGAGGACCAGTATGCTACCCCGTGGTCACAAGGAGCGGTTGCGACAAAATTCCCAGAGTGGGCGTACGGCGACAAGCTGGTTGCGGCGCATGAGAAGATTGCAAAGAAGAAGGAACAGGACAAGACCAAGAATCCAAGAGAGGCAGTAGACTTTGTGCCAGCAAAACAGGAAGCAGCGGCTGCTTCAACATCCGGAAGAGTGGAGAGGAGAACACAAGGCAGAAGGGGCCTAGGCTTTGACAATGAAAGAAGGCGATCTCGTTCGCCCAGATGAAAAAGAGAGTCAAAATCACAGACCCCAGAACTTTTCGAATCTCATCTTGACGCCTTCCCAGGTGTTGAGCTTGGGACGGACGTCGAGGTAGAAGTTGAGGGATTTGCCTGGCTTGCCCTCGTTCTTGCCGGCGTAAAAGTCGATGACATAGTCGATGTGTGTGCCGCAGCGGTCGACGATCCAGTCGTGTCTGTCAAAGGGCTTGGAGTAGCCCAGGATGGAGTTGAAGCGTGCTCGGGGAGTCAGTTCCTTGGACTGACCCATGAAGGAAACGAGACGAGGACCACCACATCTAATAGACAAATTAGCTCGAGTATGTAGACGTCGACTCGCAGAGATAGACTCACGCTTCAGAACCCCTGCCCTTCTCCCAGGCCTTGATCTCCTTCCAAGCTTGCTCGTTGACGGCGTTGTGAATGGGGACGATGGTGCGCATGTCGGCGGCTTCAGGGTCGTAATTCTTGCGCTTCATGGCGTTGAAGAACATTTCCTCGGATGGGTAGACCCAGTTTCCACTCTTCTCATCAACTCCAGACTCTTGCTCGTTGTTTGCAGGGCTGTGTGTGTTGACGGCGGCGTCGTGACCTTCGGCAGCGACGGCTCGGGGAATGGTCGAAATCTCACGGAAAGTGTCGAGAGCACCGCGCTGTGCTGCAGACATCATAGCCATATTCCTGGGCAGAATGGCCAGCCATGCACCATGGTCAAGGGAGTAGCGGGCTTGAATAGGAAGTTGACTAAGGTCATGGGGGATATTGTTGGGTATGGACGACGTGGGCGTTGCTTGCGGCGGCGGAGGTGGTGATGGTTCCTGTGCTTTGGCCTTCTTGGCCTGGTCCAGCCATGCCTGACGAGTTTCGTGGTCGACTGGACAGGCAGTAGCGTCGGCGGCTCCTTCTGCGGACATGTTGAGTGTGTTGGTGGATGGCGAGTGAACTGTCACATGCCGAAACAAAAAGTGCTAGACTTGACTTTCCATGACCGCCGGCCGGTGACGGCGGAGGTGGCAGCGGAGCGCCAAGTTTCCGCTTCGTCCAAGCTCCATCGGGCGCGTCACTCGCTGCGACTCCCAGCAGCTGGCAATAGCATACAATCAACCCATCCACCATCTAATCCTCATCAGACTCGCTTTGTCCTTTCCGCATCCTCTTATCCGATATCCAAATCATCTTCCAAACCTCACACAGCTCACCTCTTCACAATGAACCACTTCCCTCACGGCTGGGGCAGAGTAAGCTCATCTCTCTAGCCATGCACCTGCCGCTCCCATACTGATTGCTTGCCTAGCCTAGAGACGATGTCTACGGCGCTTACGATTACTCGCACTTCGGCACTCAAGATCACTCAGGCCCTACCCAACATACTCAGTCGCCCATCGTCACCGGTACTTCGGTCATCGGACTCAAGTACAAGGACGGCGTTGTCATCGCCGCCGACAACCTAGGTACGCAATATCGGCCTAGGCTACCACGCCGAACATCTCATCTGACACTCTCTCACAGCTTCATACGGATCCCTCGCCCGCTTCACCGATGTCAAGCGTCTGCGCGTCTTCAACAAGCAATCCATCGTCGGCTTTGGTGGCGATGTTTCCGACATGCAATACCTCGACCGCCTCCTCGGCACCCTGAGCATCAACGAGAACTACCAATCGTCCGACGATATTACCGCCCTCTCGGCACAGAACCTCCACACATATCTCAGCAAAGTCATGTACAAGCGCCGCTCCGACTTCAACCCCCTGTGGAACGCCCTCCTCGTTGCTGGTCTCGATGACAAGAAGAAGCCTTTCCTGGCCAGCGTTGATCTTCTCGGTACCACCTTCAGCGCCCCGACACTTGCCACCGGTTTCGGTGCTCATCTCGCACAGCCCATTCTCCGACGCGCAGTGCCCGACGAGGAGGCAGCTGCCAAGCTGACCAAGGAAGAGGCTCTCGAGGTTATCAAGGAGTGTATGAAGGTTCTCTTCTACCGTGACGCAAGGAGTTCGGATCAATACAGCATTGCCGTCATCGACGGTCAATCAGGTGTTGACCTCAAGGAGTCTGAGAAGCTCGAGAAGCAGAGCTGGGCATTCGCAGAGGGCATTAGAGGTTACGGTACCCAAACGGCATAGATGATGGAAGTCTAAATCGGCATCATGACATGAACGGCGTTTTCTCTTTGAGCAGAAGGGGTTTTAGGCTTTGCACACCATCAATGTATACTACCAATCAAGCGGACTTTTTGCACGTCTAAACGTGCAACACCCTTTTGGAGCTTCTCCCCTAGATCATCCGGCACAGTTCTAGTTCAGGAACATATCCTGTCTTTCTCGAGCTACTCATGTGACAGATGTTCTTTCATGACCAATGCCGAACTTCGGCCACAAAACCACATCCTCTTTCCGACCTGCGAGTCATTTGCTGTTTCATGTGCGAACACCTGTTACAGACCTTCCACCCTTTCCAATAAACCATCTTCTCGAAGCTCGAGATGATGCTGCAGCCATTGAATCACCATGATTGCGCAAAAGCTGTTTCTGAGTGAGACCATCTGTCGGTTGCTCATTGAAACCACTGCACACGACAATTCGACCTCCTGATGATGATTCATGCCACATGTGCTACAACTGTCTTCTCTTACCAAGGACCAGGTTAAGATTGTTTCCGCCCCGGACTCTAGGATCAAGGCCTACTTCCAAGTTCTTTAGCAAGTACCCGAAACTGGCACTTGCAATGACGCCCCCAGCACTTCATCGATGATCCAGTCCTTGTGAGTCGTGTCGACCCTCTCGCATAAGCTTTTCCGCCACAGTTGGTAGGCCTTATTTTGCTTGTACACGCTGGTAGGCTTCTGTTGCAGGATGACACTCGTGCGGCGGCAGAGTTGACACACGCCTGAATATCCCCCAAGGGTCTTTTTCCTCCGTCTGGACCATGGTGGGTGGGCAAATGGCCTGTTTCTCTTGTACAACGAAACCCTTCTCTTCTTTCATACATCTCTATTCGACGACTTCCCGCACCTGTCTTTCTGAATTCGCTTTTCCGTGATCCAGACACAAAGAGGAAAACGACAACTATGAGTGATCCATGGATACCGGCGAGGATGCCGCCACCGGGTGTGACCAGCAATTTTATCGATCCTGTCAACACTGGATACCAACAGACGATATGTAATGTTTTGTGTTCTATCTTCGTCGCCATATTTGTGGGGATGAGGATATACACGCGTATCAAACTTGTCAAATGTGTCAGTTGGGACGACTGTAAGTGCTTCTACTCTAGCTTTTCTATACGAGGTTTTCCAGAAGAACATTTCGCTGATGCCAAAAGCAGATCTTATCATCGCGGCAACACTGGTGTTCTATGCCGATGTAGGATGTTTTCAATACATCATCAAAGTAGGCTTGGTGGGTATAGATCTGTTCAGGTGCTCCTTTCCCTTGTCTAACACACTCAATAGGGTAGACATCTATGGGATGTCAGTGCTAAAAGATTCTCGCCTGACTTCTTGGAGATCTGGACGTTTGCTGCCATGATATACTCTGTCTGCATGCTGCTCACCAAGATGTCCATCTTGATGTTGTACCGAAGGTTGTTTCCTATCGATAACTTTAGGTATCTCTGGTGGATGTGCGTGTTTTGTACCGTGGGATATGGTCTGGGTGCCATATTCTCGAGTCTGTTTGCTTGCGTGCCTGTCAGAGCCAACTGGTGAGTCTGAAGATGGATATGTGAAGATGAATGAATGCTGACTGGTGTCTCGTACAGGGATATGACAATTGTTGCCTCGAGGTGTATCAACAAGCAGGCGTTTTACATTGGCAACGGCGTGATGAATATCATCAGTGAGTCTTCAAGCATCCCCCTCTTGCAACTAGCAAAGACTAATCACGCATGGTCCGATAGCGGATCTGATGATCCTAGCTCTACCTATACCTATTGTATGGAGATTGACCCTTGAGCTGAGACAGAAAATCATTCTCAGTGTTGTCTTCACACTAGGCTCGATGTATGTATTTGCCCTTTCCCTTTCAACCAACCTTAGTACTGGTCAACCAAACTAACATGTTCTTCCAACAGTTCTTGTATCATCAGTCTCGTGCGTCTCCTCAGCATCGTAACCTGGATCCGCGTGGGCGACAGCGACATCACTTACACCCTCCAACCCATCGTAGCCTGGTCGTACGTCTTCCATACTCTTCCTCTTCTCCCATACCAGCAATACTAACACAGAAACAGCGAAATCGAACTAGCAGCCTGCATCGTCTGCGCCAATGCCCCCTGTCTCCGCCCCTTCTTCACTACCCACCTCCCCTTCCTCTCCCTCTCCGCCCACACCTCCGCCTCCTCAAACGACAAAACCAATCCCAATGGCAACAACAACTTCCCCACCACGATCGGAGGCAAACGCTCTCGAGCCATCTCACCATATCCCCACGACGATACTGAAGGCATTTTCGACGGCACCCAAGACATCGAACTCGAAAACTACGATATCGAAATGCAGCAGCAAAAAGGCAGTTATCCACCCACTCCTTACACACCCAACACTCCCGACACTTTCAATCCTGCAATGCATGCGAAAAAACATTCGTATGCGAAACATGGATATAAACCTTCTACAGGCAATGTAACTATCGTTTCTGTGTCTCTACAGCCAGTGGGGAGTAGAAGCACAAGTCGAAAAAGCAGTTTTGAGTCTTCGTTTGAGGAGAGTGGGTTGGGGAAGAGTGTTAGTAGACAGCAAAGTATGAAGAGTGTTAAGGAAGAGAGAAGAGGAAGGAGGGGTACTGTGGGACAGAGGAGGAGGGATAATGAGGATGAGGGTGGAATTGTGGTGCAGACGAGTTATCATGTTCAATCTGCTAGAGAGGATGTTTAGATGTGTACTGTACCAGGGGCTTAGATTTAATGTCTTTTAATGATAGGAATGGTTTTTTAAAAGGTCAAAATTCCAGCTTTTGATTTCGTGATATCTGATTCATAAAAGTCTTCTCCTTGGACAGCGTCATGTCTAGCTAGTGCCAGTGCACCCAACAAAGTCGTTTCCAGAAGCTCCGGTGTGGGTAACGGTACCAGCGAATTGACCTTTGGTGTTGAAAATGACTCTGTCCGCACCGGGAGAGCCACCAGTGAAGACACCGCTAGTCCTAAACCCCCCACGTCAACATTAACTCACACATGACACTGTGAAAGGCAACTCACTTCAAGGGAAACTCCTCATAAGGGCCAGCAACGGGGAAATCAAAGCCTTCGTAGTTGTTGTATTTGTGAGGATAATCATTGCTGCCGTAGGTACGGCCAGCTTGGTAATCGCCGTAGCCAGCATTGACAGCAGAACGGACTTGCGAGGCGCTGTAGGAGGTGCTGCCACAGGTGGTTGCTTGTTGGCGGGCCTCGAGGTCTGTAGGAAGAGCAACAGAGGAGGCTACGAACAGCACGGCAGTGGCGAAGATGGACTTGAAGAGCATTGTGTCTGTCTGTTGTGTGTATGTATACAGAGTGTTGGGAGAAGGTGTACGTAGGAGAACGAAAGTGTGATTGGGTACTCGAAGCGAATGGAGAGTTGTGATGGAGTTGATGTCTCTTCTGGTGAGAGCAAGCTGGTATTTGACTTCCTACCTGTAGATAGTTGACCGACTCTTCTGGATATCCAGACGTCCGAGAGTCATGCACCTCGTTCTTACTTTCTTATCGTCCATTGGCGAGGAGTCGAGGGCACGAAACTAACTTCCAGCTTAGCGAGATCTTGTGCTGCAAGAGGTTGGTGATAGTCCATAGCGGTCGTTGTGCAGCAACGTGAGCTTTGCAATTCCCTCCAATCGCTGGTTTCAGTCGAGCATTCCATGCATGCAGCAGTGCACATCAAACCGGGAGATTTCAGCAGCGGTAAAGTTAGCACAAAGTGTCGTGCATACATGCCTTCCTACTTGAGTAAAACGCCCTGAATATCTGTCTTGTTATAGCCGAGGCCTCGGAGCAGGCTTCACAAGACAGCGAAGAAACGCTAAACAGCCAATGATCTACTGATAAGAAGGCACGTCTTGGAGGGCACAAGTCACGCTTCGGCCGAGTAGAATGGGACGATTGGCAGAAACGAAAGAAGGAGAGGTTGTGATTCTCCGCCTTCTGCATGATCGACAAGGCACGAGCCGCCGTGTGTTATCCTTGGCGCGCGGGCGGTGGTTTCTCACGTCGGACGTCGCCTCTTGTGTTTGTCTCCTTCTTGTTCTATCAGCCAATGATAAGAACCATGTGAGGGAGCATATCGTTCATGCCCTGAAGTGGCTGGTAGCAGCTTCGAAGATCATATCAAGTCGGTCAAGCGGTTAAAGCCCAAGGACGGGGCGGGAGCATCGGGTCCCATGCCTTCTCGAAATAATCATTTGCAGGTCATGATTCGTCATAGGTAGGTTTGGAGAGATCAAAGTATCGGAAGGTGCGAGTAACAGACACATTTCCTCATCTCTGCCTCACCTTTCCGTTGCTACGCTTCTTGAGACCTTTCACTGCTCTCTCACGTTTTACCTCACGACAACAGCACTCTTTGTTCCACCACCCAAGCGAGAATATGAACATCTCACCCAAAATCACGGAGTGTGAGGAATATGAAATCTTCTCGTCGTATCTAGCCAAACCGGACCAGACGGATGCCACATTGAAACGCCTCCAAGCGGGCGCAACATCTGTGGTCTCTGACAACGACAAGCTCGAAACACACCTGCGCAAATCGTGGAACAGCATACTACATCTCGCCTCTCACCAATCCCACTCATCAAAGCAGCAAGACTCGCTCGTGGAGTTGCTCCAAGCCCTGATCACTCAGGCCCCTCCGCTCAAAGACACGAACGGCAAAGAAGTTGAGGTTGATGGCAGCAAAGTCTGGAAAGGACTTCCCCTCTTCGGTCAACAAGCACGTGAATGCTGGAACTTCCCCGACGACAAAGAGGTGGATACAAAGACCAGGGATGCGTGGATCAACGTGAATGCATTCGTTGCTCGCTTGACTGCTGCAGCTGTCAACGAACACGGCGGTGAGAGACAAGATTACAGCGCACTCGATTATTCTCTCTACGGTCTCTGGAGCTTGAGAAGTGCGCTTGAGGAAGATTTGTCAAATCTACCTGCAAAGACTACCATTGATGCTTCAGTTGGTGCGGCTGCAGTATGGATACTTTATGCTGGCCCTACGCTCAAAGGTCTCTCGGACAGTAACAAGACTTACAGTGGCAAGGTTGCAAAGCCTGGTTTCAAGTGCAAGGATCAGGAGTGGAGAGGTTATACTAAGGATAGATGGCAAGTTTGGACGAAAGAGCTCGCGCAGGCCAAAGATCTGGTGCAGGATGATAGCATCCAAGAGCTTGTGGAGAAGGCGGTAGAGGCCATGAAGCAATAGACAGACATTTTAAAAAGACTCTGGGCCATGTGCATGCATTATCGATCTGGTTTTCTGAGACCCAAGTATGTGTAAATTTAAGTGATGGAACATGTATCTAGGAACTCGCGGGACCGTGGTTGTTTGTCGCGAAAATCGATAATAGCAGGAAGCATCGTCTGTGACCAAAGCTGGCTCAGATCTACGGTGGACTTAGGAGTGAGCCACCGTAGATCTGAGGCACCGTTGTTAGACAACGTCGACGTGAAATGGCAAGCATAGATTTAATTATTATCGAGACCAATTCTCCATGAATATGAGGACCCTTCTATAGATCTGCCAACTTCCAATCAAAAGGCTGTACAGTATCAAAACTCAATTGTTGTTAAGATAATGGGTCTAGATGGCTATCCAGGAATGGCTCACTTCTACCGTTGGCTCATATCTAGGGTGGCTCAGATCTACCTACCGTGCTTAACGTTCTGCTCCAGATCTGGATGACAACGCTGCAATTGGCTTCTCCGATGAAGCAAAGTTGCCTTCCGAAGCCATCATTGTCAACATTCCAACCCTTGCCGTAGGTAACGAAGATCAAACCAAACACAAGAAACCGGACTTTCTCTTTCTGCGTGATAAGTAATTCATGTTCGAGCTCTTATTACACACATATATCAGGCTGTCTGGGATACTGAACTGATAATTGTATAGCTGGAGATTGAATTCTAGATATGTCATAAGTCGGTTATATACCAGAAAACCTCTACCGACAGAAACAAAGAAGAAAAAACAGCTCGTTGACTGCCTGCTCGTATAGTGGGTTTCGAACTACCTGCCTCATCTCGACAGGTAAATATGCCATGCTCGTCCATGTGCCAATGCACCTGCGTCAACTCGCCCACACGAAGTGACGTAGCAAGCAGTTGATGGGTATTGCCTGACCAGAATCCAAGGCTCTTCCTGCTCGTGTACAGATACCGGCGTAATCACCCTCCACCAGGCTCGCCAGATTCGTGACATTGTCCTACTCCACCGGGTTCCGAGGCAGAAAGGACTTCCTCGTCATGATATGAATGACGACCTAGAGAGGCCGTCGCTGCTGCTCGATGCATTGCGCTGAAAATGATTCTGACCCAGAATATCGGGTGTGTGGGTCTGTGTGTGCAGACCAATCGAAGAAGTTCGGACCTCTGGACGATAGATGGCAAGAGTACCTTGTGCCATATGAGTCCACAGGCCAGGATCCTTAGCCTTCGCGTTCAAACTTCGTCGAAGTTGTTCAATAGATATTCGAGCTGATCCACCTCCAGATGGTCGTTGGTATGTTTCATCCGGTGAATATACTGAATCTTTCCATCGACCCAGATCAACTCGCCGCCGTTCTGACTCTTTTTTCCGGCGGATATGCTTTTCGTTTTTGCCGCGAGACCAAGACTGATCAAGATCGCTTTGAAGATCGATGTGGTCGAGTACTTCTTGACATATTGTGGGACTTCGGGGGCTGCTGTCTCGTTGACGGAGAGTCCGAGTGTGGAGTATGCTAACCGAGAAGGGTCTGCGTAGACATCGAATGGACAGTCTGTCATCTTCATGTAGTTTTGGATGAGAATTGGGTCTCCGCAGCCAACGATTGTGATGGTGGTCGGCGGGTCCATCTGTGCCAACTTCTCCGGTGGCATCTCGTTGGCCAAGGCCCTGACGTATCCGAAGCAGTTCTGTGTCGAGTGTCAGCAAGCGTCTTTAGTCTTTTGAACACGATGCAAGTTTCTTACTGGACAGAAGAAATGGCGGATAAAAACGATAATGTTTCTTTGGCTTCCATTCGATCGTACCAGATCTGCGAATGGTGTCTTGACTCTTGTCCGATCCATCAAGCTCAACTTGTAGAGTGCTTCCAGCTCTTCGTCAGTTGGTAGGGGATCCTTCTCCTCGATGGTACCAAGGCCAATCGGCGCTGGCACCACATTGTCTGGACCACACACGCCAAAGATCTCCGAGAGGTTGGAACCTCGTCTTCCGATCGTTACTAAACTCTCGGCCGAGGCCCTGAATGCTGATGACAGTTTGAAGACTTTGACATTCTTCCACTCCATAATATTGAAGAGACTCATGGTGACGGTAGGTTGTATGATTGAGTATTAGAAAGCTGCGGGATTCAAAAAATTGAGAAAGGCGAATTGGTGGATGCAAGATGTAAATAAGGTAGACGAGGGGCTTCTATCTGCGGGAACTATCGAGGTCTAGAAGCGTTAATGCCGGTAGTTATTAGCCACACTTGGCGATACAAACGGCGAACTGAACGGTCGTAGCGGAAGAGTACGGTAGGTTATTGGTAGCTTTTGAGGATTCGTCACTTGTGTAAGCTACCGCAGAGCTCGAAGCGTCAGTGGTGTACAGAACAGGCAACCTTCTACTGCTACTGGTTGTATATTCACTTTGATGGAACCCGACTCAGTGAATCGCTGGAGGGTCACCACGGAGGGGTATATATAGGCATCCTCGAGCCGGTGAGCTCGAATCACCTGCATAAAAGTTGAGGAAATCCTTGTCATTGCTACAATGACCTGTCTAGCAGCACGGATATCTTGGTTGACCCGGGCACGTGTGAAGCGATAGGCATCTCGTATCAAGAAGGGTATAGCAAACGCGACATAACGAGTGATTTTGCTTACAACGAGGGGCGAACGGGCGCACTTACGAGTATAGACGAAGGTGAACGTGCGGAGTCCTTTTGGTGGTTTTAGTAGACGAAGGGCTTCTAATGGACTGCTGCACGATCGAGAAATATGTTCCAGCTGTGAAAATCCATTGCCTCGGAGAACTTTAGGCCTGTAGTTTGTTCGACCTGATTGATGCTGGTCTTGTAACTACGCAAAAGGCATGGTTTCCATTGTTCCTTTCTTGCTCTTGCTCAACTGATTACGACCATATCACACTGGACTTCCTGAAATGTGCTGATTGCCTGTTCGGAGTCGCTCATGCTGAACGAATTCTATATTCCCGTCATTTTCCCTAGATCCTTCTGATCAATATGGCCGACGGCCTACCAAACAAGAACAGTGTCGCAAACCATCAATCTGAATGCAGTGCTATTGGTATTTGTGCCAACTCTTAGCGACATGATCATGGAGAGGGATTAACTAGCATAAGCAAAAGCGGGCAAACAAAACATACAGCAGCAGGGATTCCCACGTGGTCACCCACCGTAGTACTAATCTGCCGTTCAACTGCTTATGTATGGCAGAGCGGACGGGATGCCC